>JASDQU010361586.1:0-11751 GCA_032191745.1 Picea mariana | reverse complement strand
GAACCCAACAATCGACATTTCATCATTGGTCATTGACTGGGTGGTTTCCCTTGTGTTTGAAGGCAAGACATCTATTCACACTTTGGGATTCATGCAGTGTATTGGATTCCATTAGCCCTATTGGTTGTATCCTCGCCTTTGTCAGCAATTTTCATCATTGGCTGCTATTCAGAGGGTCTTTTTCATATACTGCTTGCATTTGGTACACACGAAATATGCACAGGGTTGTTGGTTCGTGAACATGTTCTTCGTCCGATCTCCACCAAATCATGAAGATCCTGCTTTGTTCCTCGTGTTGACTGATGAGAGATGCCTTAATGATCTCCTTTTAGTGGGTCTCTTTCCATCGAATTCAACTCATTTATTCTAGATACGAGACCTAGAGTTTTATGAATACCTTGAGGCTTGCAGTCATTAGTGGCAGGCTCTCTCGCCATTGATAGATGGGAATACATCAATGTCTCCCGATCAATGGATTTCTCAAGTGTTTGACACCGACTCCTTTATTCACACTTGTAGGGATGTACTCGGTGCCTTGATACCTACTTTCATTATTAGTAGGATGTCTCACGTTTGTTAACAATATACCTCAATGACCGGTAATCAAATGATGTCTCCTTGTGTTCAACCTCAACTCCTTTATTCACATGATGTAGACTTTCACCCTTGGCGGATAGTGTAGAAGAATTGAAGACATCACTACGTGGCCGCAAATTTCCTGAGCTATTTCTTCCCTTTCATTGGACCAACACCTATTCCACTTCAGTGATCATGGGAGATCAGATTGTACTCCATGGTATACAAATATCTTCAGATTGATTTTGAGACTGGTTTCATTGGGACTTGTTCGTGACTATGAAAACTTTTGGCATATAATTGCATTTGTATTTGCCTATTCATGGCCACAAACAGTTATTTGGTATATTTTCCACATGGATCTACATTGTATTCTTGGCAGCCATGTATGCAAAGTCAATACAAAATGTAATGAGCAATCGAGTTCATCCAGTTGGTTCTCTACCACTCCACTCCTGGGTTATTTATAATGTATTTCGACCATCGCAGATACTCCTCTGATCTCACACATTAGGGGGCATCTGTTATAGCAAGACTTTCCCCACCATTTCTATCTTGCACAGAGGGCCTTTTTCCATTTCCCTATGTAGACTTGTCATCCCTTTTTGATGAATCCGGAGCCAAAAATACACATTTTTCCACATATATGCGCCCTATCTGCTATACATCACGCGTATACACAGGATGCTCCACTACAATCCATGTACATCGAGATTTGTGCCAGAAAATACAAAATGGAATCGAGTTTCCATGTCACGACATGAGATCTCTAATCCTTGGCCTTCCACATACTGGAAACGTTCTGACTCATCCCTTCAGTTACATTTTGAAGACTATAAAAGCATAATTCCGAGCTATGGAAAAAAGGAGAAAACATTCAACTTTGAGAGAAAAGTTACTTTGGAGAAATTACTTCATATTGAGTCTGCATCCCTTTGTCCCTCAAGTCCGAACACAGTGTTCAACCCCCAAGCTCTTTCCCTATTGTTGAGAGAACCTCATTGTCTCTCTCCTATGAGCTTGCCTTTGGTGGAGGATTGAAGTGGTGGAGGCCTAGTTGGAAGGAACTTGGTTTCTTGGTTTCGAACCGTTCCGACACAGAAGTCTGTAATGTTGTCACTTCTGTTGATCAATTATTAATAGAAATACTCCTTTCCCGTCCTATTGGTATCATGCAAATATATGATTATTATCCATGGGCATGTTTTTATTGTTTATTAATGGATTATGTTATCTAATGTGCTAACCCCTTTATACTATCACCATGTACTTGCTATGCTCGTTTGTTAAGAACTTATTGTAGGTATAAAGCTTTGGGTCGAAGTGCTCAATGATGGAACATCATCAAACGTTGGATCGAGGTAGGCCTCTTTCTTATCTTGCACATTAGTTTATATAACATACAATGGAATTGAGTTGATTTCTGCAGTCATACCTGTCTGTTGTGGTTTACCCTTTTCCATAGAGAGTTTTTCCCTCATAACAGTAGATTGATTGGGCACACGAGCAGAGCGATCTCCCTCCCAAATCAAGGGTGTAGTTCCTCTTTCTATACAAGATATCCTCAACAACTCACAAAACATGTTTTCATTTCCATCAACTATCTAGTCTTCAAGTGAATCAATCTAAACTAGCAACGAGTACTAGGAATCTATTTATCTTATATGCATGCCTTTTTCATTGTAAGATGAATCATGGGTTCTTTATTCTTTTAGTTCATGAGCTATTCCTTTCCTTCATCTATATCTCGCAAGATAAATGCATCACTCATAGATTTATTATACCAAAGGTTTATTTCCAAATGTGAAACAATGGAATGACTAATGTCTAAATCTCTTTCAAGTGTAGTATATTGGTTTCTTCGAGGTTTCCAACCAAATGAAAATACCTTAGTGCTCCTTCCCTTTGATTTTCCTTATTTGATTGCTTTTGAATGCTCATTTAACTTTCAAATGTTCAATAGAGGGTTTGAATGCCCATGGATTCACATGCTAACTTATGTGAAAATATTAGGTGAAAATAAACTTGTTTCGTTTAAGAGCCATTAATCCAACACCTCCCTCAAACAGTATTGCTTTATGGAGATTCATTTTGTAAAAAAAGGAAATGCTTGGTTATAAGGATTCTTTCATGATATATTAAGACCCTTTTTTGCTTGTCTCCATGCTCTAATTGTTTTGAAATGATGAAAGATCCATACCGTAAACAATTTACCAAACATGAACATGACCATTAGCATTAGCATGAGATCAAGTTTGCACAAGGGAATTTGACATTCTTAATATTGAGCAAGGTACAACATTATGAAGACTCATTTGGTGAGAAGAGGAAAGTCATGGTGATCTGAAAAATCCTTAGATGCTAATTATTATTTAATTCACATAAACATCTAACTTGATTTCAAAATAATAATGATCGTTTGACTGATTTCAAAATACATGTGAAATTACTTACCTATCCAAATTCACTTTAATGATAAACAACTTGCAAATAATTGAGCGAAATAGAACAACAATAATATGCCACATGCACAAGTTTGTTAATGGAGTTCACCCAATTTGGGCTATGTCTCTGGGTTCGCTTCCAATTGAGACCTCTTTATTAATGCTCAAATGCTTGTGTTTTTACAATGAACTTTTTACATGTTGCTCAAACTTAGAAACATAGTGCACCATCAAATTCCTTGTGAAATTTTGAGAAAAAATGAGTATAAAGTTCATATAATTCCATTAAGAAACCCCTTGACATGCATTATGGTGCAATTCCCAAGCCTTGATACCCCTCAGCACAAACTTCGAGACCAAACCCGTACTCTCCTATCATATGATGTGATGGCGCATTGGATTTCATGCCATTAAATAACCTAGGTAGGCCAAACCGTGGTTCAACCTTGGCGCTCACATAGGCAACGCATTAATTAGATATCCATTGGTTTGTTACAACAAACTGTAAGTCATGGCATAATGGTTAAAACTTTGGTATAAATAGGAGGAAGTTGGGGGTTCAACCCTGTAGACTTCTCCCTCTGTTGATACTCTGTTATATTTATGTTAAAGTTTGTTGTATTTATATGCGATGACATATATGGTATAACCCCCGCGAATCTTGTGGAACGATCATATTGAATGTGGATATACCAAGGGCCCTCGACCCTTTTTTCAACCCTTTTTTCAATCAATAATATCAATCATCCACTTCAAATATAAATTGTGCCCCATGTGGTTAAGTAACAACTATATGGTGTAATGGTGAGGTCGTTGGTTTGTTAGGTGGGTGACCTTATCCATAAAATACTAATGGAAGGTTTCCACGTGGTAGCCTCTTGTTGGTCCACTTGTGAACCAAGTGTACGATCATTGCCAGATATAGATCCAAGCAATGGAAATGACCTCCACCTCTGTCCCATCTACAAAGATTTTTGAAAAATCTTCACTGCATGTTTTTGGATGATATGATTTATTTTTTATGTGGAGGTGACACGTGGAAAAGTTAAACCCAAGAGGAGGTATACTCTTCTTTTTATTACTCTACACTATATGATTTATTTTTTATGTGGAGGTGACACGTGGACAAGTTAAACCCAAGAGGAGGTATACTCTTCTTTTTATTACTCTACACTAGAAAATTGAGATTCTATTTATGTGTTCATATTTCAAAGTCTTAATCTAGAAGTTCTACTTTTTGGTTTTTGGTTTTTTTCCTAGGCATATTTTCCAATCAATTTTGCTCAAAAAACATTTCTGGACATATTTTCCAATCAATTTTGCTCAAAATTTGGAGAGAAATTGTTAAAACTGCAAATTTGAGTGTTTGACTATGTGTAATCAGAGTGATTTAATGGTTTTCATGGATGTCGAATCCATTTATGCATTCAAACATGCAATTTAAATAACAAAAAAATGCAATTTCACCCAGATTTATATCACCGAATTCATATGAAAAATACCAAAAAATAGAACATTTAAACAAGCCTATTTCAAACAATGGTTTGACATAAAAATCATGATGGATATATGCATTTTTTTTGGAAGTATTCTAAGTATTTTCCATTGAATACATAGATACTATTATTTAAAAAATTAAAAGGATTGAAAAATAAATAAAGATCGACTATGGTTTTGCTTTAAGAAGAAGAGAAAAGGGAAAAGTTTAATTGAATACCAATGATGGAGACATTCTTATCTTCTTGGAGATATTGTGTAAAGAAGCAGTAAATATTGTAAGTGAGTTGTCATTGCACAAGATTTGTTGTAAAGACTTTAGAATTGTAATTATGTAAGTAAGTTGTAATTGCAAAAGGAAGATTCTTTTTCTTGATGGAAGGAAAATTAATTGTAATATTTATTTAATAAAAAATGTTATTTTTCGATACTGGAACACTTAAGATCAGTGGTACCCAAAATTTTTAAGGTTATTGTGTTGTGTTAGTGGTTAGAGTTTGTTGTATAAGTGAGTATGAATCAATTGACATTTTATAGTTGGTAAAGGAGGAAAAAGATTACAAAATGCTAATCATGAAATTGAACTACTTTTTTCTAGGCATATTTTTTTCTGGGCATATTTTCGAAGATCGACTATGATTTTTCTTTAAGAATAAGAGAAAAGGAAAAAGTTTAATTGAATACCAATGATGGAGACATCTTATCTTCTTAGAGATATTGTGTAAAGAAGTAGTAAATATTGTAAGCAAGTTGTCATTACACAAAATTTGTTGTAAAAACTTTAGAATTGTAATTATGTAAGTAAGTTGTAATTGCACAAAAGGGAGATTCTTTTTCTTGATGGGAGGAAAATTAATTGTAATATTTATTTAATAAAAAATGTTATTTTTCGATATTGGAACACTTAAGTTCAGTGGTACCCAAAATTTTTAAGTTCATTGTGTTGTGTTAGTGGTTAGAGTTTGTTGTATAAGTGAGTATGAATCAATTGACATTTTATAGTTGGTAAAGGAGGAAAAAAGATTACAAAATGATAATCATGAAATTGAACTACTTTTTTCTGGGCATATTTTCCGATCAATTTTGCTGAAAATTTGGCGAGAAATTATTGAAACTACAGATTTGAGTGGTTGACTCTGTGTAATTCAAGTTCCTTAAGGGTTTTTCTGGATGACAAATCCATTTATGCATTCAAATATGCAATTTAAATAACATAAAATTGTAATTTCACCCAGATTTATATCACCGAATTTCGATAAAAAAAATACCAAAAATAGAACATTTAGACAACGCCTATTTCAAACTGTGGTTTGACATAAAAAGCATGATGGATATATGCATTTTTTTGGAAGTATTCTAAGTATTTTCCATTGAATACATAGATACTATTATTTAAAAAATTAAAAGGACTGAAGAATAAATACAGATCCACTATGATTTTGCTTTAAGAAGAAGAGAAAAGGGAAACGTTTAATTGAAGACCAATGATGGAGACATCTTATCTTATGAGAGATATTGTGTAAATAAGTAGTAAATATTGTAAGCAAGTTGTCATTGCACAAAATTTGTTGCAAAAAATTTAGAATTGTAATTATGTAAGTAATTTGTAATTACATAAAAGGGATATTCTTTTTCTCGATGGAAGGAAAATTAATTGTAATATTTATTTAATAAAAAATGTTATTTTTCGATATTGGAACACTTAAGATCAGTGGCACCAAAAACTTTTAAGGTTATTGTATTGTGTTAGTGGTTAGAGTTTGTTGTATAAGTGAGTATGAATCAATTGACATTTTATAGTTGGTAAAGGAGGAAAAAGATTACAAAATGCTAATCATGAAATTGAACTACTTCAATAAGATCTTGATGATTCTCTCCAAGGAATTGATAGGTTATAGAAACAAAATAATTTAATAATGGACAAAGTTGTGAAACTTAGAGCACATGATATAGAGTGATATCAAGAATTTGTCAGTTTTACTACACAACACATAAGTGGACTAGAAGAAAGGTTGGAATCATTGTATCAATGGGTGACTGCTATTTTAAAACTTCATGATTAAAAATATCAAATGATAGAATCATTGACACAAGGCTTGTTGGTAAAGGAAAAATGTTGTTGTCACTAGAAAGTGGAGTAAAAAAATGAACCAAGAAAAACTAATATGTGATGCAACTTGTGAAACAAGTCACTTGATTCAAAAGATTGATAGTTCTTGTAACATTGGTAATTTGATTGATGTTAATAAATATTATACACATGTGTCTCTCTCATGTTATGAGACTCAAAATGATGATTTTGGTGATATTTATGCAAGTGAACCTAATATGGAAGATGATGAAATTGGTTTTGTTGAAATACATACAAAAGGAATCAACTCCAAACTCATGAATAAAATGGTTTTTGATGGCAAAGCTTTAGGTGAAAATGGGAAATGCATATAAAATCCCGTAGAGCTATGTATATGACCATTAAATGAAGGTCCATAGTTATGAAGGCTAAATAAGCAATGGGGATATCGAGTTTGTAAAAGCATAAACATCTACAGAATTAGGTGAGCCATCTACCAATAGTAACGCAACAAGCTAGGTGCAGAAGTAGGAGCAATATTGTAGTCACTATGGTAGAGTAGGGCATGTGCAAGCTAAGTGTTGAAATTTTCATCCTCGTAGTATTTGTGGCTTAAATCATGATCATCACATATGTTGGCAAAGACGAATATCAAAACCTTATACATAGGTAAATTGTGGTTGGATAGATGTGCATGAAGGGAACAAAGTTACTTTTACGTTGAAAAGATTCTACAAGGTAAAATATTCCATTGTACAACAAAAGCTCCCACATGAAAAAGAAAGTCATGAGTTAGTTAGTTTTCATTAAAGGGAAGTAAAAAGTATAATGTCAACTTACCATAGTTGGGGAAAATTTGTCAACTTATTTTTGTGTCATTATTTGAATAAAGCAAATCATGAGTATTTTCATCGTGTAACAGTTCGTGGTAATAAAATAATCTCTTGTAATTGTTAAGGGTAAGCAAGGGAAAACCCTGTATATGATGAATTGGTTGAGGGTAATCCACAAGAAACCCATGAGATAGTTAAGGGTAAGACAAAGAAACCCTTGATATGAAAATGATGTAGTCGAAATGATTGACTCAAGACCCAAACTTAAAAAAGGATGGTGCAACTCATGCACGATAGAAGAAGATGATGATAGTTAAAGATGTAGATGTAGATTGAATACGATTGAAGCTGATATAGAATGCAAAAATATGAAGATGAAGACAACTCAGAAAATGAATCACAAGTATTCGTTAAGGGGAGTATGAATGATTAACTCGTACTTGTAGTGATTATTATTTAAATAATATGATTGCATTGTAGTATGTGATGAAGTAGATTATACCTAAAAGTCTATGTAAAAGCAAGATGAGGATAATGAGAGAAGTTATGATGAGGATCTCATGGGATCATTTGAGAGATTTTAGGAGATAGTTATACACATGATTGAACCAAATGTCTAAATTGGTAATCTTGTTATGTTTACATCATGCTATATAAAGAGGCCTCATGCACTATATTGAGATATGAGATATACGTGAGAGACAAGATTAATATAACGTGATATTCAAAGAATATTTGTGTTTAGATGGTTGTAAATTGTGTGAAAATATTTTTTTGTTGGTTGCATTCATATTCCCAACACAAATGAGCCAAAGGAAAATATTTCGAGTTGGGAAGCTTGTTGGTTGTCCAAGCCAATGATTTTCCTCAAAGAGGGAAAATCATTGGATTGAGAGGCCAACATGCCTCTAAACCCAACAAGCCTCTGAACCCAACAATTCACCCGTAGAGGTTGAATTGAGCAACATTTGACAATGATAATATGAGGAAAGAGATTAAAACAACTATTTGTGGCTGATAAAAGGCCAAATCACTAGGTTCATAGGCCTATTTTCCTCTTGAACCTAAATATTTGTCTTCCAAGACCAAATCACTAGGTTTGGAGGCTTGTTTTTCTGGTGAACCAATTTTTTTTCCTTTTATGTCCAAATCGATAGGTTTGGAAGCCAAACAACCTCTTAAACCCAAAGATTTACCTCTTAGGGTCTAAGCTTACTGATTAGATGTTTCCATGACCACCATTCAATTTTTCCAAGTGTAACACTCAATTCTGAGCCTACAAAGGCAACATGCATTCTTCCTTCTTATTTTCTTTCCCATTTTCACTTTAGACATGATTTTTCTTCAATGTGTTGTTCCTTATGACATTTTTTTCTTCATTTTTTGCATATTTGTAGCTATTTAGAGATTCTCCAACCAACAAGAAACTCCACATATAGTTGAATCCATTGCACTTCAATACCAACATCCCTAGTGGTGTGTTTTCACCCCAAAAATGTGTTTCACTTCTTTGTTTCATTTTTGGCATATGTAGGTAGCCATTTGTTACGAGGAAAATATCTCTATGGCTAGGGGAAAACCACAACAGAAGGAACAACACCCATAAATCATCTTTGATCTCAAGTATGCTAGATAAATGAAAATGCTAACAAAAGAAGGCTAGAATCCTACCTCGTCCATACGTCCAAAGAAGACTACAGTTGAGCACACGACCCAAATATTTATACCTGCAACTTGCCCTCAACAACCAATATACGCAAGCATGTGGAAATGCTATATAATGTTAGCATATAAACTAACATAATCCATTAACATACATAACAAATACACCCATGGAAAGTAATACAAATATTTGCGATATATAATTGAATGAGAAAATAGCATTTCTATTAATGTAATCAACATAAGTACATAGGTGACAAAACTTCTGTAACGACACATATCAGAATCGAGAAACTAAGTCCCTCCAGTTGGGCCTTCACCACTTCAATCCTCCATAAAGGCAAGCTCACAAGTAATAAAAATCAATGAGGTTCTCCATCTCAAGATATGAAGAGCTTGGGGGCTGAACACAAGAAGTTCAAACTTTCAAGGACAAAGGGATGGAGACTCAATATGAGGTGAAATTTCTCCAGAGTGTTTTTTCTCTCAATGATGATTATCTTTCGAGGCTTGTATATGGCTCAATTCATAGCCTCCAAATGAAATTGAAGGGTCGATTCAGAGCATTTCCAGTATATGGAATGTCAATGATCATGGATCTCGTGACATGGCATGGAAACCCATGATATTTTTTAATTTTTGAGAACCAAACCCAAAGTATGGGGGATGTAATGGAGCAACCTGCATATACGCGAGTTGTTTAACTATGGCTCATGTATATGGACAAAAGTATGTATTTTTGACTCCGGAGTGAGCAAAAAGGGGAATTTAAGTCTACAAAGGGAAATGGAAGGCCATCAAAGCAAGATGCATGGAGTGTGGAAAAATTTTCTATAACAGATGCCCCCTAATGTGTGAGGTCAAGCGAGAATCTGCAATGGTCAAAATACATTATAATTCCCAGAAGTGGAGTAATGAAGAATCAACTGGAGGTACTAGTTACTCATTAGAATATTACATTTCATATTGACTCTGTACACATGGCTGCCAATCATAATTACACTGCAGATCCATGTGGATATATATCAAATATTTGTTCATTGCTATGAATAGGCGATAAAAAGTGGACATATGCCATAGGTTGTCGTAGTCACGAACAAGACACAGTGGATTCCAGTCTCAGAATCAACCGAAGATATCTGTATACAATGGAGTACAATATGATCTTCCATGATCACTGAAGTCATATAGGTACTGGTCCGATGAAAGACAACAACATATATGGGGTGTTGCTACTATAAAATGGAGGTCTTCTACACTATCCTCTAAAGGTACAAGTCTACATTATGTGAGTAAAGGAGTTGAAATCGAACACAATGCGACTTTGTTTGATTACCAATCATTAAGGTATACCGTTAACAAACGTGAGACAACCCACCGATAATGAAAGTAGGTGTCAAGGCACTGGGTACATTCAACAAGTGTGAATAAGGGTGTTGAGGTCGGACACTTGAAGAATCCATCGATTAGGAGACATTGATGTATTCCTAAATATCAATTGTAGGAGAACCTGCCACTGATGACTGCAAGCCTATAGGTACTCATAGGACTCTAGATATCAATTCCAAAATAGATGCGCTGAAGTCGATGGAAGGAGACCCCCTTAAAGGAGAGCATTAAGGCATTTCTCATCATCCAGAACGAGGTACAAGTCAATAACTTGATGATTAGGAGGAGCTTGAGTGAAGAGGATGTTCACGAACCAATGACCTTGTGCGTCTCTCGCATGTACCAAATGCAAGTAGTACACGAAAGAAACCATCTAAATAACAACCAATGAGGAAAACTATCGAAAAATGCGAGGAAACCACCAATAGGGATAATGGAATCTAAAACACTACATGAATCCCAAAGTGTGAATATATTTCTTGTCGTCAAACACAAGGGAAACCCCCCAATCAACGACCAATTAGGAGATGTCATCTACTGGGTTCAAGGTTACCTATCAATGATGAAAGTAGGCCCAAGGTGCAAGGTAGGACAACAACTTCATGTGATTCTGAGATCCACTTGTAAGGGGATGACTGACATGCAAAGTTAAGAGTTCCGAGGAATGGTCGACACAAGATTATACTTCCTTTGAACAAGAGCATGAGATAGATGGATAACTCAGACATCATAGACTTAATGTCAACTATTGAAAAAAGTTTGCGACGCAGGAGGCATCAAAAATATCTCCATAGGGACTAGAAGAATAACCAGTCGGAGGAGTAGACTCTAAGTAACAAGTACAACTTCCTAAGGTCATGCTAAACCCAAATCTTGGATGAAAATGGACTCGAGAGTTTGTGCTCTATTCAAAGACGACATGAATGTTTTCTATAAGAGATAATATTCTTTTCCCTCTCATATTCTTATGGTTTTTTCATAGTAAAAGAAATGTTACGATACGAGAGAGAAAATGAGTGTTGCGAGTAAGAAACTAGTTCCAAACAATGAAACATACCTATGCTCAATACAAGGGACTGCATGTGGGACATGGACACTCGGGAGGGATATTTCCTCTATGGGTAAAGGGTGTCAAGTTGCAAAGGATATATGAAAGACATTGCTCAGATAATGCTGAGAATTGTTGGGGCAAGGGGCTTGTAACGAGAAAGCGGGAGTCGACATTAGGCTCAACAATGCAAGCAAGATAATGGGATGCAATTACAACTTAACTCAAAGA
>JASDQU010361585.1:0-10472 GCA_032191745.1 Picea mariana | reverse complement strand
ATGGATCGAAGGACATGAGGGCCCCCCATATAATTTGCAGCTCTATTAATGGTCATGGCCTCTTACAATTTTTTGGAAATAGTTTTTTGTTTCATAGAACTATGTATCTTCCTTAAGATTTTATGTGGTAAGATTTGTTGTTTTGTTCTTGTAAAGATGTTACCCATTCTCTGTATGTGGAAGCACTATATTTTGGCCCGGATTACTTATTCATTGTTGAGATGAATGCTCATCACATCATTGAAAATGACCATCCTCTTTGGTGGGGTTGGGAGAATATTTCTTTAGCATAATTGATTATCATGTCAATGTGTCTTGTATATTAAAACACTATATCAATATATTGAGAAATTTTCTACAGGAAAAAAAAATAAAGAAAATATATAACTATTAAACACATAATGTAATGTATCAAAATAATTTTACCTAGGCACAATTACAACTATATAAAATATAAAGAATTTAAACTAAATTCTAACAAAACAAAAATAAAGTCTAAGTAAAGTTAAAAGATAATATTATTTATATTAAACATATAAAAGATAAAATAAACTAGCAATAAAGTTGGACTAATTTATAACTTAAATTAAAGAAAAATTTGGACAAAAATACATTAGTAAGAGATAGAACCTAATAATAAAACTAAACTAAATAAATATGAAAAAAATATAACGAATTTAAACTCAAGTTAAAATGAAAAAAATATAAGAAATTTAAATTAAGTCAAAATGTATACTAAGAAAGAAAAATTAAGAAATAAGTTAATATAAGACTCAAAAATGACTATTCTAATAAATTTTTAAAATTTTTTATTTAGAATTTTAACCTATGTTATAACACCCTTTACAGACTAATCTTTCTTTGTTTCTTAGTATTTTTTCATCTTCATCCAATTTGTTTCTGAAGATCCATTTGGTGCTAAGTACATTCTTGTCTTTAGACCTTGGGAAACATTCTGATGTCTAATTTTTTTCAATCTGGTTCAACTCTTCCTCTATAGGATCAACCCAATATTTATCAATGCTAGATTACGTAAAACATTTAGGCTCTATTTTGGAAAACAGGGAGAGATTTACCACTTCATAAGTGCTTGGCAATTTTCTCCTAGTCTACGTTTCAATGTCTTTGTCACGAAGAATTAATTTTTTTGGATGGCTCTTCTGCACAAACCTTGATGTCGTTTGTGTACCTTGGCATTATATTTCATGTTCTTCTTCTTATTCTCTATAGTATATTTCTTATGTTTGCAGTTTCTTCTTGTGAGGTCTTACTTCATCTATTCTGACATTTATTCTTTCAAAAATCTTCTGCAATCTTTTGTTGTAACATCTATAGGTTTTTCTTCTTAATGATTAACCAAGGAAAATTCTTTCAACATTTCTTTAATAAAACTTTCTTAGATCCTGATCATATTTTTTAATATAACACTTGCTTCCAAATATTATGAATTTTTTTACAAATTTTGGTAATCCTTTCCTTAATTGATAGGGTGTCTTATCATTGTTCACTATGATTTGTTCTTTGTTTACAATGTAAACAATAGTCTAAGTTGCTTCTCTCCAAAAACTATCCGATAATATTTCTTCATTCAACATTGTCCTAGAAATCTCTTATACATATTTATTTTTTCTTTCAATCACCCCATTTTGTTGAGGATTTATTACAGTTGAATAGTATATTTTTATTCCATGAGCTTCACAAAATTATTTCAATTCATTGGAACATTTCATTTTTAGGCCAGTCTCATTTTCAGCTAAATCTTTAAAGGATTTAAACTTTTCAAATGCCTCCAATTTATTTATGAGAAAACCAACCCAAGTAATTTTTGGTAATCATCAATAAGTAACATAAAATAATTTTATCCTTGCATACATTGTCTTCTTGTTGGTCTAGAGAGATCTATATGCACAAGTTCTAATGGCTTGGATGTTGCATATTCCTTTGTATTGAAACTCACCCTTCATTTTTTTTCCATCCTAACACTACTTACAAATAATGTTTGAGGGTTTTGTGATCTTTGACATATCCCTTTGTCAAATTTCATCTGACCCATTACTTTATTACACAACCAACTTTCATATGTCTTCCTCATGAAGCATTTTTCTCTATTAATATCATCAAGAATATACTCATTGTTTTGGGTTCTGATTGCTTTTGCAACTAGATTGCCTGGATTTTCCTTTATGATCTTACATTCTTGAGATTCAAAACTAAGATTTTTTCATTGATCACACATATGGCTAAAAACTAATAATATTGTTCTTTAAGTTTTCAACACCCAAAACCTTTTCTACCTTATCCCTGCCATTGTCAATACTAAGATTTCCCTTTCCAACTATCTTTGAAGTGCCATTTTCTCCAAAGGTAACATTGTCTTCATTCTTAATCAAGGTGATAAACTTTTTTTTTTATATCGTGTCATGTGACTTGAGCATCCATTTTCAATTTACCACTTATCCTTATTATTTTGTGCATGTAGTGCAACTTGTATGAACAATGATTTTTCTTTCTTTTGTTCCCTTTGTTCTTGATTTCTTTCCATGACTCTCAACATTTCTTATTTCTTATCATTTATGCAATTAATTATATAGATTTTTTCTGATGCAAGAGCATTGCTTCCAAAGTAAACAATGCACACGTGGAGGCAAATGAATGAAATCTCAGCAAGGTAGAGTTTCAAATTGGCACTTAACTCAGAAATTAAACTGGTTATTGAGATATTTTGTAATCAACATTTAAAAAATGTAACTTGTTTGTAAAGTCATGAAGCACTGTAAGGGATTGCAGATATGGAGTGTTGACCCTATCTAGAAATAATTGGTAGTTATTGTAATAGGAAAAAGTAGGTAACAACTTTGAATTTGATAGGATAGATTTCAGACAGGATGAGAGAGCTCGTGGATCTAGTCCTTAGATAGAGTAGTGTTGCATTGTAATAGGGTAGTATGAGTAGTATGAGAATGTATGAGCATTGTAGGAGATACATATCAGAGTGATCAATAGAACAAAGTAGAGTAGCAAAAACATTATGTATATTTTTGTTTTCATGAATGAATAAAACATAAAAAAATTGTCCCAAATCCTTGGATTGTGTTCATTTCATGTGTGATTGAATGAATGTTATTCTGTGTGTATGATTTATTATAGGTCGTTCATGTATGATTGTTCGAGAGATTAACTGTATGAGTTCATGACGAAGCTGGTTGATTTTCAATCGTTTCTCTTCTGATACTTTTATGCAAGGTGTGCATCTCAAACTCAAGGAGTGCATCGGCTGCGTTTTGGGTTGACTCAAATAATTTCAGAGAGAATCAGAGAAACTCAGACCAGGTGTAAGGTGTGCATAGCGCCAAGAAACCAAAAAGCTTCGAGGAACCAACACAGAAGAACACTAGGTGGGAGAGAAGTATTTTCTTCTCAAGAAAATCCTTTGAACTGAGTTATTCGAAATCCTGAGAACGTAAGGTGTGCGTGGGAGATCGAAATCCTTTCAAGGGTAGAAGCTCAGAAGAGATAGAAATTTCACAAGTTTTGATGAGATCTAGGATTTGGACTAGCAAGGAGAAGAATCAAAGGTTGAAGCCTTTGAAATCTGAGAAATATTCCATGTTGGGAGAAGGTGAAAGCTCAGGAGGAGGAGTGACAATAGTCGTTAGATCAGCTACAGAGGAAGATATCTCGACCGTTAGATATATGTTTGGACACTCAGAGGAACAAGCATAGGGGATATCAGATTTAGACCATTGGATTTGAGCGTGTGGATCAAGAGTCGTTGATATAGAGGTAAGGTGCATGAACCTTAACCATTCGAAGCCAAATAGGAGATTGGACTTTGCAAAGTCCAAGTTCCAAAATCATCGGGACTGTCCATCATCAGAGGATAGGTGGTGACATATTAGCATTTCTCTCACTTGCAAGAGGGAAAATTCAAAGAGGAGAATCGTGATACCTCACGAGGCTCGAGTTCACGATTTTATAGTGGTCATCTGATCCAGAGGAGCGTGACCCATTGATTTGGTGCTTTGAAATATTGGTATTTCAGAAGTCGGGAGTGAAATCAATTTGATATGAGCCATCGAATCGATTAAGGATCTAAGTCATCACATCTGAAGCATCAAGATTATGTACATCGAGAGAACAGAGGTGAATCACATCCAAAATCCCTGATACGTGAAATCTTGACGCAATTTGGACCATCATATCGTGGAAGAATCGAGACCGTTGATCTGTCTCATGGAGATGTATAAGGGAGGAAATAGCATGTGCTAGGCCCCTGTAGGGATTTTGGAGGTTGAGAAAGTCGGGTGGATCACATGCAGGATACTCCATACATGAAATTGAGAAATTCCTTTTGAGTGGCGTGTGGTCACAGTCCGTGGTTGCGTGGAAGAAACTTGTGCACAATGCTTGTTCTCCTGGGTGCAGTTTACAGAGGGCCTGTGGATTTGTTTAGTGGAGGTTCCAATGGGGACACGAAAGAGATAATCCAACTCATTTTAGTGAAGATCTAGTGATCGAAAGGTCGAAAGAACCTGATGAGGTAGGGGGGCTGCATCAGGTGGTATCTGAGCACAGATTGTTTAATTTCTGTAGCAGAGAGTAGAGAAAGAAAATACTCTGATACACACCATGAGGTGGTATCAAAGTTGATATTGAGTTTGTTTACATACAAGAGACAAAAGGAGAAATGAGGAAATTTGGTATCATTTGTGGTATCAAAGGAAATTGATTTTGTTTGTAGGTGTCACAGTGAAATCGTGCCACCCTGAAGGCGTAGAGAGAATGTAGAAATGGAAGAAGAAATGAGGAGACTCTGAATGAGATTGGATGCCATCGAGAGAACACAGAGAATATCACCATACGCTTGTAATATTAGTGAAGTTGAGGGTGAAGAAGAAGAAGTGTTTGAAGAAAATGTAGCAGAGGATGTTGCACAAGATCGCTTGATAAAAGTTGTTTCAAAGATAGGATCCAGAGAAAGAATGGAGGTACCTATGTATGAAGGAAATTTAGAAGTTGAAGAGTTGTTAGATTGGGTACGTTCTATGGAAAAATACTTTGATTATGAAGATATCGAAGAAGACAATATGGTGAAGCATGCAGTGACAAGACTGAAATGCCATACAACGTTATGGTGGGATGAACTGCAAGCTAAACGTAGGAGAAATGGTAAGAAGAAAATTAAAAATAGGGATATGATGGTAGCTAAACTGAAAGCCAAATTTATCCTGAAGGATTACCAAATCAATATTTATATAAGATTGCAAAACCTAAAACAAAGGGGTTTATTAGTGAAGGAGTACACTGAAGAATTTTACCGACTGAACATCAGGGTTGGATAGAAAGAGAATGAAGATGAGAAGACAACCATATATATAAATGGGATGAGATATGAAATACAAGAAGAAATTAACATGACATCAGTTAGTAAAGTCGAGGATGCTTATCAAGCAACCTTAAAAAGAAAAATTGGCCATGAAACAAATCTAGTGAAGCAGAGGAGGAAATTCAAGCAGAGGTAAGGGAACCGGCAGAGAGAAATTCCAAAATACAAAGCCTAAAGATGAGAAGAAACATAGTGACCATGAGAAGGATGGAAGTTCTAAAGAAGGACAATATGGAAGAAGAAGTTCTTTTTCCAGAGGAAGAGGAAGAGAAAGAGCAAGAGGAGGCATGGTTAAATGCTATACCCATGGAAAAGAAGGAAACAAATCTTGGGAATGTTTTGACAGCAAAAGAGAAGAAGGAGAAGCACACATTGATGAAGAACATAAATATGTGGAAGTTGAAGAAACAGAAGGAGGAAGAAACCTCATGATGAGGAAAATTCTTCATAAACTAGAAAAGGATCTAGAGGAACAGTTCAACGAACAAGTCTGTTCAGAACTTCTTGCAAGTCGAAAGATAGAGTTTGCAAGGTGGTCATAGACAGTGGGAGCACTAACAATCTAGTATCCACAGATGTGGTGGAAAATCTAGATCTTAAGAGGACTAGACATCCAAAGCCATACATGGTATTGTGGTTGCGCAAAGGACATCAAGTCATGGTAAGTCAACAATGCCAAGTTGAATTTAAAATAGGAGGTTATATGGATGAAATATTGTGTGATGTAATTCCTATGGATGTTTGTCATATTTTATTGCGGAGGTTGTGGTAGTATGACCGAAAATTTATTCATGATGGAAGGATGAATACCTATACTCTAGAAAAAAAATGGTAGAACACATATGTTATTGCCCATAGAAGACAAAGAGAAAAAGAGAGAAGCTAGTTCAAGATACTTCTCATGAGTGGGAAGGAGCTCTTGAATGAAGTCAATAAGGAGAAAGAAATGTAGTTTGATGTAGTGAGGAAGCCTAGAGTTATCCTTACGAATACTTTTGTACAAGACTTGCTTGTATAAATATAGGAACTGTTAGAAAACGTTGTTGATATAGTCATGGATGAGTTACCACACTCATTTCCACCCATTAGGAGTATAATATATCATATTAACCTTATTCCAGGAGCTATTTTACCAAAAAAAACAGCTTATAGGTTGACACCTAGAGAGAATGAGGAAGTCAAACATCAAGTTCAAGAGTTATTGGATAAAGGTTTTGTCATGGAAATCCTAAGCCCATGTGCAATACCAAATGTGTTAAGTCCAAAGAAGGATGGAGGATGGAGAATGTGTACAGATTCCAGAGCCATCGACAAGATAACCATTAGTTACAGATTTCATTTACCGAGGATGGTTGATTTGATGGATTGTTTGAGTGGAGCAAGCTATTTTTCCAAGATAGACTTGAAGAGTGCATATCATCAAATAAGAATGAGAGAGGGAGATGAATGGAAAACAACATTCAAGATAAATGAAGGATTTTTTGAATGGTTGGTCATGCCGTTTGGGTTGAAAAATGCACCAAGACCATTTATTATATTGATGAATGAAGTGTTGAAAGAATTCGTAGGAAAATTTGTGATAGTATATCAGGATGACATAGTAATCTTCAGTAAGACAAAAGAAGAACACTTAAGACATTTGACATCAATGATGGAAACATTGCAGCAAGCAAAAATGTTGATAAATTTGAAGAAAATTTCTTTTATGAGGACATAACTCATTTACTTTGGTTTTGTGATATCATCAAATGAATTGAAGATGGACCTAGAAAAAGTGAGATCGACCAGAGAATGGTCGTCACCGAGCAACATATTTGAGATAATATTTTTTCATAGGTTACGAGTTTTTATAGAAAGTTTATCATAAATTTCAGTGGCATATGTGCACCCATGTTGAACATTGTGAAGAAGAAACACAATTCTTTTAAATGGGCATAGGAAGATGAAAAAAGTTTCAAAGTGTTGAAGGAGAAGATCACAAAGAAACCAATTCTGGTCTTACCAGATTTTGGAAAAAAAAATCAGGTGTGATGCGACACAGGTGGATTAACTATTGGAGTAGTCTTGAGTCAGGACAATAAGCCAATTTCTTATTTAAGTGAGAAACTGAATGATGCCAAGAAGAAATATTCCATGTACGATAAGGAATTTTATGCAGTGATTCAAGCTTTGCAAAAATGGAGACAATATCTAATTCCTAAGGAATTTGTTTTGTACAGTGATAATCAAACTTTGCAATTTATTACTATGCAAGAAAATTTGAATCAGAAACATGCAAAATGGGTAGAATTGATGCATAATTATACTTTTGTTATTAAACACATTGCTGGAACTGCTAACAAAGTTGCATATGCTTTGAGAAGAAGGAGTTTGATTGTAAAAGAATTCCTAGTGGAGACCTTTGGGTTCGAACACCTTAAGGAGATGTATAAAGAAGATGCGTATTTTAAGGAAGCTTATGAGGCATGCAAGAATCCTTTATTGGGAGATAGAACCCCATGGACTGAATATTTGATCTAGGATGGATTACTGTTCAAAGGAAGACAATTAGGCATTTTGAAATGCTCAATGAGAAACAACCTACTGAAAGAGAAACACAATGGAGGTTTATCTAGACATTTTGGTTATGATAAGGCATTTGCACAGCTGAGAAATTCGTATTATTGGACGATCATGAGAGAATAGGTGAAAGTGTTTGTGAAAAAATATAGAATTTGTTGATATGCAAAAGGAAGACAATAGAACATTGGTTTCTATCAGCCATTATCAATTCCAAAGAGGCCATGGGATGCAATCAGTATGGATTTTATTTTGGGATTGCCTATAACTCAAAAAGGGAGTGATTCCATATTTGTCGTGGTGGACAGATTTTCAAAAATGGCACATTTCATACCATTCCAGAAGACAAACGATGCTACACACATAGCCAATTTTTTTTCCAGAGAAGTAGTGAGACTACATGGATTGTCGGGAAGCATAGTTTCATACAAGGACACCAAATTTGTAGGACACTTTTGGAGGACTCTATGGAAGAGGTTGGGGACAAACTTATCCTATTTAGTTTAACATATCAACTTTAGGCAGATGGATAGACTGAAGTCATAAATAGGAGTTTGGGAAACTTGTTAAGAATTTTAGTCACTGATAAAGGTTGACAATGGGATTAGATTCTCGCACAAGAAGAATTTGTATTCAACAATTCAGTGAACAGGAGCACATGAAAAAGTCCATTTGAAATTTTGTATGGTATACATCCAAGAGGGATTACAGATTTGAGATATTTGAACCAAGATGAGTTCAGAAGTGTTGGACCAGAGGATTTTGAAACATAAATGTAGAAACTCCATGACAAAGTCAGAGAGAAGCTACATGACAACAACCATAAATATAAGGATAGAGTTGATCAAAAGAGGAGAGAAGTTCAATTCGAAGTTGGGGATGAAGTTTTAGCTCATTTGAGAAAAGAGAGGTTTCCAAGGGGAACATATAACAAATTGAAAATGAAGAATATAGGACCATCCAGGATTCTCCGAAAATTCACACCCAATGCTTATGAGATAGATTTGTTGGACAGTGTTGGGATATCACTGATATTCAATGTTGCAGACATGAATTCTTACAGGAGAGCTGAGGCAGGAGAATCAGATGATCAAAAAGAAGTTTAGTGGGAATAGAAATTGCCCATAGCAGAAAAACCTCATATGGATAAAATCATTGAACAAAGGGATGGGAAGAAGACCAGGAGGAAGACATATCCTAAAAAACTGAATAAAGTGGAAATACCATCCAATGGAAGATGCAAGTTGGGTCACAGAACCTGATATTTTGAAACATGGAAAAATAGTACAGGAGCTCATGGACAGGAGTCCATGAAATTTTTTAATCATAGGAGTATGATGCATGAGCATCGCCTTCAAAGTCAACAATGCATGCGTGGAGGCAAATGAATGACATCTCAGCAAGGAAAAGTTTCAAATCGACACTTAACTCAGAAATGAAACCAGTTGTTGAGATATTTTGTAATCATCATTTAAAACATGTAACTTGTTTGTAAAATCATGAAGGATTGTAAGGGATTGCATATATGCAGTGTTGACCCTATCTGGGAATAACTTGTATTTATTGTAATAGGACAAAGTAGCTAACAACTTTGAATTCGATAGGATAGATTTCAGACATGACGAGAGATCTCATGGAGCCAGTCATTAGATAGAGTATTGTCGCAATGTAATAGGGCAGTATGAGTAGTATGAGAATGTATGAGCATTGTAGAAGATAGAGATCATAATGATCAATATAAAAAGTAGAGTAGCAGAAACACTATGACAGAAATTGTCCCAAATCCTTGGACTATGTTCATTTCATGTTTGATTGAATGAATGTTATTCTATGTGTATGATTTATTACAGTTATTTCATGAATGATTTTTCAAGAGATTAACTGCATGAGTTCGTGACGAAGCTAGTCGAGTTTCAACCATTTCTCTTTTGATACTTGTATGCAAGGTGTGCATCTCGAATGCAAGGAGTGCGTCGACTAAGTCTTGGGTTGTCTCATAGAATTTCAGAGAGAATCATAGAAACCCATACCAAGTGCAAGGTGTTAACAACATCGAGAAGCCAACAAGCTTTTAATAACAAGTGCAAAAGAACTCCAGGTGGGAGAAAAGTATTTTCTTATCAAGAAAACCCTTCGAACTGAGTTATTCAAAATATCGAGAACACAAGGTGTGCGTGGTAGATTGAAATCCTTCCAAGAGTAGAAGCTCAGAAAAGATATCACTTTCACAAGTTTTGATTGTTGGAAGATTGATTGTTGTAATTGATGTCAACCCTAGTCATGGGTTTTGGACCGCAAGATTGATAAAGGTATTTGAGAATGAAGAAAAATGCACATGCATATACAACACCCATGAATGGATAGTATACATCATGCTATTTCCGGTGGTATGTGGAACATCACATGGATCCTCATGGTTGAGGAGAATTGATTTTTTGAAGATGACAAAGTGAATTGAAAGAGGAAGTACATGTAGGCCCTGAAAATAATTAAAGAAAATAATTACAAAATAAGAAAGTGTCAGGTC
>JASDQU010361584.1:0-11006 GCA_032191745.1 Picea mariana | reverse complement strand
GCATCCGAATGGTTTGGATCTTACTCGCTTTCATGATTTAGTGGGATCATCCTAACCTCCTCACCTTATCTTCGTCAACTTATAAAAGGAGAGGAGTTCTCATGGAGAAGGGGTTCTTAACTTTTGGTTAGCTTGAGCTTGGGTTAGCTTTGTTGGTTCTTTGGCTTGGAATTATTAGCTTGCTTAGAGTGGCTTTGAGATTTGCTTTGTCAAGATAGATTGTGAGTAGCTATCAGATCTATGGTTTCAGAATCTTTGGAGCAAGAAGTGTGTGGGGAACGAAGGACAGTAGGAAGGGACCTTACGACATCAAGGCCATGGTTGTAAGTTTCTCTTTCAATTAATATGATACAGTGATATATTTCTTTCCCATAAAGTGAGATCTACTTTATTACATAATTCCTTGATCATATGTATAGATTAGATATTGGATATATTATTTTCTTTCACTTTGGTTGGTTTGTGTTGTTTTGATCTTGACCGCACAAGAGCGCTGGAGCGAAGAAAGGAACAATAGAGTCCAAGGAAGCAATTACAAGGTACATATCTTATTCTCACTTCCAATTTAATTCAATAGTTAGATCTAGGGAAAGCGATATATTCTGTCTTATTTTGTTCTAGATCCAGGTGGATCTAGGGAGATCAGTTTGTGTCTGCACTCACGGATTTATCCAATAACAGCCATGCGATGTGATGCTCCTGAATCTACGATTCAAGCATCGAGAGAGGAGTTGATGGCAATCAAGGCATGGCTAGAATTTCCTTTCTTGGGATTCTGATCTTCTGGCTTCTTCTTCTTGGCACCCTCGAGGATGCGATCTCCAAGGTTGTTTTGTTGAAGTATTTGAGGCATTAGATATTTTTTTTTTTGCATGCATGCGGATTCTAGATGGAACCCTTTGTGACAGTACATGGATTTCTCCCCTTTTCTTCACTTTCAACCTTTGGATCCAGGCATCAGTGAAGGGTTTTGAGTACCCTTCTTTCTTCAGATGTGCATGAGATTTACTTTTGTCTTTATCTTTAGATTTTTATATTGATGGCTTCCATATTGCATAGTAAGTACATGTTCCTTTGGGCCTTTGATTTTCCCCATGTTGATGAGCTTGGTTTGCTCTTGTGCCAGGGATTTGATAAAGTCCTCAAGAGAAGGCATCTTCCAAGTGGATCCAAAGGAGAATCTGACTGAATGGAATGCTGACACGAACACAGAGAAATCAGGACCAAGTTTGGAGAGAATGGTGAGAATCATTTTTTCTCCTCCTTAGATTTATCAAACCCACAAGCTTTGAGTTGCGACAGTAAATCCTTGAATTTTGTAAAGAAATCTAGGATATTTTTGAATATTTTTTGATCCAATGTGATAAATTACACCTCTAGCATGTGTCCCCTCATCTCATCCTAATTTCCAAAGAGCCATTCCACGGTGGTCCAGGCTTCATTGGGAGTCTTACAAGAAGATATGTGAAAAAGGATATCGGGAGAAATAAGACTGCAAATCGTTCTGAATGCTTCATCCATCCGATTTAAATACTTGGTTTTTTCTATGGTTGATGTTGGTTTTGTATATGTATTCAAGGTTAACCTATACACTCCTCTAGTTCAGAGATGAATCATTATTCTCTCCTTCCATGCAAAGTAGTTGTAAGGTTTAAAAATGAATTCTTTTTGGAAATCCATCTTTCTGTTGTCTTCAATCTTTTGTACCTGCAAAAATTTTTTGATGTAGATTTTTATTAGCAGTCCATCAGCTTTGATACCATGTAAATGTGTTGAACCTAGACAGAATAGATCTAGCTAGAAAATAACACACACATTTGCAGAGAGAAATTGAGAAAGAAGAAGCAAGAGAGAAAGATGGAAGAATTCTCATTAACCGTAATGAATAATGAATAATTTACACATGATATACTTTGTATAACTCAACCAATGCGCATTGGAGGAGAACCAATGTGCCATAGTGGCAGTCTAGAGTGATTTGGACAAACACTAGAAGTTACAAGAGTGAACTTCCACCTAGTCTATTCGATCAGGAAGTTACAGGAGTGAACTTCCACCTAACTGAATTAACTAGTCAACGAGTCTTCATTTAACTAGCTGAAATAGAGTGTAGTGAGGAGTAGATTAGGGAATCAAGGGTAATGTTCCAGTCTATTGATGAAACCAAGGAAATTTTGCAATATCATGGTGATGATACCGATTTTTCATGGTGATAAAACTAATGCAACATCTTGACTCAACTCAACTAGTCAAACTAAAGTGTCAACTGAAGAGAATATTCTCAAGGTGGAATATTCTCTCCTAAAAAATAGGAGACTGGATAAATGAATAATAATGAATAATAAACAAGGAAACAAATTAGGAAAAATAAATCCTAGGTGTGTGTGAAGTAACTCCAACAGTACCACTTTGCATGCTGGAAGATGTCATTTCAACCCAATCTGCTAAAGGTCATGTTGCCTCTGTATTCTAGTTTTGGACCACTCATGTAAAATTGTGTCCTCTTCAAACTCTACCTTAGCATATGGTGTTATGTCCTCTATGGAAGGTAGGAAATTCTCCTCCTCCTAATCCAACATGGAAGTCTCATAGAGTTTGATATTCTCCACATTCACGATTGAGTAAATGTGCCTGTAAGCGGGTAGATTGAGTTTGTAGGCATTATCTCCTACCTTTTCCAATACCTCAAAAGGAGCATACAACAAATCCTTGATCTTATTACCGGGACCTTGTAGCCTTTCCTTATTTAGTTGTAACCATTCTTTGTCTCCCACTCTATATGTTTTCTCTATTTTGTGATGGTCATGTCTAGCCTTGTACTTCTCCTATGACTTCTTTAGTGTCTCATGAAAATTGATCTACCTAATATTCTGAACAATTTCGTCTTTAAGTCCTCATATTCTATGTATGCATCTTTGTATGCATCATGGGTAAAAGGATACATGTGCATCAGAGTCCCCAAATATGTAATCTTGGATGTGGGTGGTCGTGAAAGCATGTATTCCAACTTATTCGTGCTACCATTCTTATACTTGATGACTAGATGAAATCGATGTAGAAACCCCATCCAATTGTAATGCTTGCTTTGTCATATATTACTCTAGGAATATGAATACTATAGTGTTTGGTGATCTATGTGGATGGTGGTTTCCTTTCCCATTAGATAGTGCTTCCACATTTTGACAGCTTGTACCAAGGCATAGAAATCCTTTTTGAAGGTATGTTAGTTGAGAACCACCCCATGAAATACTTCAGAATGATAGTAGATGAGCCTCCCTACCTACATCAATAATTCTCCCATGGAATACCTAATTGCATCTATATTTACTTTGAAAGGATTCCACAAGTTTGGTAGCATGTGCATTGGTGCTTGACTAATCTTTCTTTTCATCCCATCAAAGGTCTTCCATTGATTCTTTCCCCACTATAAAATATTACCACTAGTTGTTATGGCATGAAGTGGTGTAGCTACCACTAAAAATGAAGCTATGAACTTCCATAAGTATTGTGCTCGCCCAAAAAAACTCCTAAATTCAAGGAAAATATCTCTATGGCTAGGGGTAAACCACAACAAACGAAAATGACTACATAAATCAAATCTAATCTCAAGTATGTTATATAAACAAATATGATATCAAGACAAGATAAAAGGCCTACCTCGTCCAGATGTTTGATGAAGTCCATCGTTGAGCACTTGACCCAAATCAATATACCTGCAACTAGTCATCAACAACCAAAAAATGCAAGCAGATGGTGATAATATATAATGTTACCACATTCAATAGCATAATCCATCAATATTCATAACAAATACACCCACGGAATAACAATTAAAATATTCGCAAGATATTAATTCGACAAGAAAAGAGTATTTCTATTAAAATGTAATCAGCAGAAGTGAATGAATTACAAACTTCTATGTTGTCATAGTTTGGAACCGAGAAACTACATTCCTTCTAGTTGGGCCTCCACCACTTCAATCCTCCACCAAAGGAAATCTCATATAAGAGAGACAATGCGTTTCTCAATCATGTAGGGAAGACCTTAGGTGTTGAACAATGTGTTCATACTTAAAGGACAAAGGGATGCAGACTCAATGTGAAGTGAATAATTTCTCCAGATTAACTTTGCTCTCAAAGTTGAATTCTTCTTCTTTTTCCATAGCTTAGATTTATCCCATTTGTATCCTTCAATGGAATTGAAGGGTCAATTCGAAACATTTCCAGTATATGGAATGCCAAAGGTCATAGATCTCGTGACGTGACATGGAAACTCGACACCATTTTTTAATTTTGGGCACAAATCCCAATGTACATGGTTTGTAGTGGTGAAACCTATGTATATGCATGTTGGAATATAGGTAGGGAGTGTATATATGGAAAAATCATGTTTTTAGCTCTAGAATTTGCAAAAAGGGACTTCACGTCTGCATAGGGAAATGGAAAAAGGCGCTATGTGCAATTTTTCCTAGGGTGAGGAAAATCTTTCTATAACAGATGCCCCCTAATGTGTGAGGTCAGAGGAGTATCTGTGATGGTAGAAATACATTGTAAGACCCGGAAGTGGATTAATGGGGACCCAGCTAGAAGAACTTGTTTTTCATTAAAATCTATACTGAATTTGCATACATGGCTACCAATTTCAATTACACTACAGATCCATGTGAAAATATACCAAACAATTGTCCATGGCCATGAAAAGGAAATACAAGGTGGCTATATTCCAAATGTTGTCATAGGCATGAACAAGGCCTAGTAAAACCAATCTCAAAATCAATCTGAAGATATTTGTATACAATGGAGTACAATCTGATCTCCCATGATCACTGAAGTCACATAGGTACTGGTCCAATGAAAGGTAGCAATAGCTTAGGAAAGTTGCGACTATAAACTGATGTCTTCAAGTCTTCTACACAATCTGCCAAAGGTGCAAGTCTACATCATGTTAATAAAGGAGTTGTGGTTGAACACAATGAGACTTCGTTTGATTACCGATCATTGAGGTATACCATTAACAAATGCAAGACAACCTACTGATGATGAAATTAGGTATCAAGGAATCAAGTAAATTCTTACAAGTGTGAATAAAGTATTTGAGGTCGAACACTCGAAGAATCCATCAATCAGGAGACATTGATGTATTCTCAATTGTCGATGGTGAGAGAACCTACCATTAATGACTGCAAGCCTCTAGGTACTCATAGAAATCTAGGTCTTGTCTCCAGAATATATGAGTTGAAGTCATGCTGAAAGGAGAGGATTAAGGAATCTCTCATCATTCAACATGAGATACAAAGTAGGATCTTGATGATTTGGAGGAAATCAAACGAGGAACATGTTCATGAACAAATGACCACGTGCATCTTTCGCGTGTGCCAAGTGCAAGCGGTACATGAAAAATACCCTTTGAATAGCACAGGGTCATTGAATACCCATGTTTTTCATGAAAAATACATGAAAAACTACTGACAAAGGAGAGAAAACCACCAATAGGGATAATGGAATCTAAGATACTGCATGAATCCCAATGTGTGAATAGATGTCTTGCCGTCGAACACAAGGGAAACCACCCAGTCAATGACCAATAATGAAATGTCAACTATTGGGTTCAAGGTTACCTACCAATGAGGAAAGTAGGACCAAGGTGCACAATAGAACTACAACTTCACGTGATTCAGAGACAGACTGAGGGTATGGCCGACATGCAAATTCAATAGTTCTAAGAAATGGCCGACGCATGTTGATAGACATCATTTGAACAATAGCATGAAACATATGGAAGAATCTAGCAAAATAGAATCGATGATGAAATCTTGAGATGTAGGAGGCATCAATCAAACTCTCCATAGGGACTAGAAGAGTAACCAGTAGGAGGAGTAAACTCTATGTAACGAGTTCGGCTTCCTAAGGTCATGCTAAACCCAAAATTATGATGACAAGTGGACTAAAAAATTTTGTGCTATGTTCAAAGGCGACATGACTACTACCAATATAAGATAATAATCCCTTCCTGCCCATCTTTTTTTGTTTTTTTATATTCAAATGAATGCTATGATACAGAGGAGGAAACGAGTGTCACAAGTAAGAAAACCTAGTTCCAGCAATGGAACATACCTATTCTCAATGCAAGGAGGTGCATGCCAGAGATAGAAACTTGGGGGAATGTTTCCTCTTGGGTATAGGCTATCAAGATTTGAAGGATATAAACAAGTCTCTGCTTGGTTGAGGATGCAAAACTACTGAGGTAAACAGTTTATAATGCAAAGCGAGAACCGGCAATAGGCTCAATAATGCAAGCAAGGGCATGAGATGCAATCACGACTTAATGCTAAAAAATGTCTTTTTTCATAATATTGGTCTACTTGGTTTGAAAAATGGACAAACTTGCACCAAATGGACGTCCTTTCAAATCCAATTTATGAGTGTGAAAGAGACAAGTTCACTCGACAATCTTTTCTCTTTTCGAAAACGAGTCAAAAAAGAGATTAAATCAAAATTGTTTTGGAATCCTCTAGGATGGTTCATCATGTTTATGAGTGAGAAATGAGATTCATCATAAAGTAATCTATTATCTACAAGGGACTCCCAGTCCTATAGAAAAAAATCTTTGCATGGGCACCAAATAAAGCAAAGGATCTAACTAGGGTACCCATGTTTGGCAAGTCTCTACCATTCAATAACGACACTTCTAGTAGAAGATAGAAGGCTTTGTGTCGCTATAAAATGGGTTTGTACCTAAGGCATATGAGTGATAGTCATAGGACAATGCAAGTGTGCATGATGGAATGGATACCTATCATATATGTTGGGTAGCGAAAATACCTCTCCAAAGTTATGAACGGACGACATAACGTTGAAAAAAACAAGAGTCCCTGGATAAAACTACAAAAACCAACTCAATCCACTATCGTATTAGTTCATTATGAAAAAATATTATCCGAAACTATGCAAAGTGGGTAAAAAATTGCTATAAATAGTTAAAAAAACAAATTTACTATACCATTTGTATTTTTTACCCAAATAGTGGATTTTGGACCAAATTACCTTTAAACTTCAACTGGTGACTGCATGAGATACGAGTGATGGAATTGACGACCTTCTGGACCAGGTAATTCCTCTTCCTCTCCTCTTTCTTTTCAGTGGATTATATTTTGTATTTAGATTGCAATTTTTAAGTTATTTACGGTGAAAATTAGAACTTTAGGTGTACGTGAGCAACTGTTCATTGGGTCGTGTATACGCATAATTATATGTGGTTGTCTAAAATAAAACCAATGTATACTTATCCCTATACACGATTGTGAACACTGCAACCCGCATATATGTCCATAAACATTGTTTTTTAGTGATTGATAACTTGAAAAAGGATTTTTCTCTTGTAGGATGGTGCTAGAGTGGAGATTTTTCTCTGGCAGGATGGTGCTAGAGTGGAGAGAAAGGGAACATGAGGAGGTATATGCTACTGTGGAAAGAGATAAAGGGGCCCAAATGGCATTAATAAAATGTAGGTTGTATAATTTTTGGGCTTTCAAAGGGATGAGGGCCCAAGTGAGATTGCTAAAGTTGTTCGTGGATTACTAGAATCCAGATAGTGGGAGATTCAACCTTGATGGGAAAAAATTAAGGATTGAATTAGAGGATATTTATTTCTTGACGGGGTTGTCACGTCGGGGTGAGGTGGTAAACCTCAAATCCCGAGGAGCTGGGAGCGGTATGAAAATAGAGGAATACATAGACTCTCATTGCATTGCAGGGACCGACAAGGTCGAGAGTCAACTCCCCATTCGAGCGATAAATAATCTAAGTCTCAAGATTGTTGTCCTCATTTTGAGACGGATCAGAGTATCGACCTATTTTCACCAAGAATCGAGGCCGCTTATGTTCTACTTGGTAGAGTGCTTGAGACCCACGATATATGACTGGTGCACCTCACTATTGGCTAACATGAATATCTAGTTGAAAGAATGAAAACAGGGTAGTAAGAGGAGCTTTGGGTTCACTTCTATATTGTGTATCTTTTTATTCATGTGGGTTCTAGGTTTGGGACCTAGAGTTGAGATCATTCCGTATGGACCTCGCAAGCCATCCATAGCACGCTGGACCGAGGTGATGAGACGACAGGGGGGGGTTAGGGAGCCCACAACCTACAACGATGACTTCTTCTACTGGTGGAGATGGAAGGTCATAGCTATAGATGACTACCCTTACACAAGGATCAACTTTAGAGGGGACCCTGACATGCCATTACCATCGGGGATTTCCTACAGGGACATCGGTATGTCAATTTTTTTTTTTAATATTTCATTTTTTGTATTTTTGTAGAGGAAAACAAAATTGTTTTTGGATGAAGTTTATGTACTAATTAGACATGTATGTGACGTAGATGTAGGTCTACGACATTCAGACAGAATTCCATGACATCGTCGGAGGCACTAAGGAGATCAGGCAATGGTAGGAGATCCAGAGAGAGTCCTTCAAAATGTTTAGGGAAACCTGTCTCGTTTGAAAGAAAAGATTCAGATGGTTCATGTGGAGGATCTACCTAAGGATATGCAGTGGAAGTTGGTAGGCATTCCCTGATCTTAGTTTTCTATCATCACACTCATCTGGTGTCATAGGCGTATATGTCATGACTTTTGTATGATCGGTTATATATGTGTATTGAGGGTGTTAGCCTCAATTGTTTACTATAAACATCATATTTTTTGAAATATATATAAAAACATGGTTCTTCGGCTTTACTTATCTAAAATGAAATATATGGTTCTTCGGCTTTGAAATATATATAAAAAGTAATGTGTACATTGATGAGAATGTTTTATTTTCTTTAGTTATGTGACAAATGTCAATCTAAAATGAAATTAACATATGCATCAGATACATAATTATAACTCCTAGGTATGTGATGATAAGTAATAAAATCAAACTGTAGTTCTAAAATTCGTACCCGTAGGAATTGTCGGAGTAATGTAGGGTCAAACACACAGTAACTATCATTCAACTGACATACTACTAACTAGGATTCTAGGCGAACCTCCAAAGAGAGAATACGATGTGAAATGGCATCGCACAAAAGTTCTATAAGGACACAATATTCGGCCACATTATTCGTGGATGTCCCTAGGCATACACCACATGAAGACACCAGTAGACCCTCAGGTTAGTAAACAACCCAGGAGGAAAAATCCAAGTTTCATGTATGACGACTGGCCCCGTCTGTGAATCCTAAGTAGACTGAAGACTCCGTTGACATCTTCCAACCAATGGAAAACTCAATAAGCAACCTAAAGACAAAAAATAAAGGGAAAAGATATATACACTAAATTACATTAGTATACAAATAGTTATGCCCAAGATTGGGGCTCAAGCATAATATCTTTTCAAATAGAGCCCATTCATGGGCTTAGCCAATATGTTCCCTTCATAATCTATGAATTCATAGGATCCTTTTTCTAAGATACGTCACACGATATAGGGACCGTGCCACATGGGTTTGAACTTGCCTTCCCCCAGTGGTTCTTTGGCTTGATCATATAAAAGGACCAAATTATCCTCAAAATACAACCAAGGACAGACAAAATTATCATATTGGACCTTGACACGTATTTTATTTGCTTCGATAACTGTAGAGGCATATCTACGCTGCTCGTTAAGACTCTCTAGATGCACAAGGCATTGTTTGATATCAGAAGTGTCAGGTAGGAGCGCAGTTGCCAATATAAGAGAATGGATTTCATATTCAATAGGTAATATTGACTCCACACTGTGTACTAACTGGAAAGGAGAAAAACCGGTGGCAGTCTTGCATGAGGTTCGGTATGCCCAAAGTGCAGGATATAGCATGATATGTCAGTCATATTTTCTTTGGCTGACATTTTTCTACAAAATGGTCTTGAGAGACTTGTTCACGGCTTCTACCTATCCATTTTCCTGGGGGCAGTAAGGGGACAAATTACCATTCTTAAAGCCCAGTTTAAATGCTATTTCTTCCATCATTTCATTTTGAAAGTGACTCCCATGATCAGTGACAATATCACTCAGGATTTCGAATCTGGATATAATTTGATTGAATACAAAGAAGGAGGCAATATTCCCATCAGATTTAACTATAGGCATGGCCATGACCCACTTATTAAATTGGTCTATGACCATGATAATGTGTGGATGCCCCCAGGTTGAAGTTGGGTTGCAATCCACAAATTCCACCCCCCACTTGGTGAAGGGATCGAGAATAATGACTGGATAGAGAGGGATTGGATGGGAGCGCATTTTTCGAGTGAACACCTAGCAAGGGTGAAAATTCTTGACCTCTTTGACATAATATTTAAAGATAGATGGCTAAAAATAATCATCTCGAAAAAATCTCTGGGTTGTCGCAAGACCAGATAGATGACCACCACAAGCCCCACTATGGCAGTTGTTTAGAACAGACTTGGCTTCTTCGTGAGTTAAAAAAATGATGCAAGATATTTTTTATTCCTCGATGATACAGACTATCATCGAAAATAAGGTAGTTCTTGGCATGGTATTGTATACAACGTCGGTCATCTTGCAAGAGATGTTGAGGGAAATTCAAAGTTTGAAGATAGAGAACAATGTCTCTGTTGGAACAGGGGTAGACCTAGGGTTCAACTCCAAGAGCACACAAAAAATCCCTAACTACTGGCCCTTTCAAGAACACTTGCGAGGCAAATGCAGTCTCACCCGAAGTAGCTATGAGGGGGTTGCAGAACAAAAATGTCTACAACCAAAAGGGATATCAAGTGGATCCAATACAAGAACAATACAACATTTATATATCACTTACCAGCTCATATCTACTCCACACAACTATCTATTAGACCTAACACAGTAATACCATGGAAACATATCAAAGGAGAAAGAATACAGCAGCAACCACACACAACACAAGATATATGTGGTTCACCCTCTCTCTAGGGCTACATCCACATAATTGTTCTTTATAATATATTTACAATGAAGCATGTAGTTCTTGTATGCGCTCTT
>JASDQU010361582.1:0-11842 GCA_032191745.1 Picea mariana | reverse complement strand
CTCCACCACTCCAAGCATAGCTCTTAGTTCTGAAAATTTCTTTTTAGTGAAGGACTTGGTGAAGATGTCTGCAACCTCAGAGTGTGACTTGGGATCTGAACCAAGTGACATATAGAAATGTATGGACAGAAAAGGTTTTGTGGCAGCCAGGGCTTGAGGGGACCCAAAAAACTGTGATCTAGTCCTTCTTGTATCCATAAGATCACTGACTAGTTCACCCGCATCTTGCCGGGTTTTCTTTGCCCAAGTTGGCAACTGAGTTGGAGAAGCCATGACCTACTCCTTATTCTCTGTATTAGACCTGAAAGGATGATCTAATGGCTTTTCTGAAGTGCTCGAAGAATTTTTTGACTCTTCCTCATCAGTGACAACAAGCGGTTCCTCGCCAGTGTCTTCTGAAAAATCATGCAGTGATTCTTATTCAAACTTCACACTTCGAGCTAGAATGAAATTTTCAGTGTGAGAGTCCAGCAATCTATATCCTTTGACACCTTCAGGATATCCAAAAAAATGGCATTCAACACTTTGAGGCTCCAAAGCCTTCCTCTTATCTGTTAGAATGTGATCCCATGCTCGTGAACCAAAAATACGAAAGTGTGACACTTTCAATTTCTTACCGGTCCAACATTCAAAAGGAGTGGTTCCTTTGAGTGATTTGTGAGGAAATCAGTTCTGAATGTATGCTGCAAAATTAATAGCTTCATCCCATAGCTTGGGAGCTAATGATTTCGACTGTAGCATACAATTTGCCATCTCTTTTAAGGACCGGTTTTTCCTCTACGCAACATCATTTTGCTCTGGTGTATATGGCACTGTGTGTTTTAGTTGTATACTGATTGAAGGCTATGAGAATGGTCCCATAATGTCACTATGAATTAGCCCAAGAGGTGAATAAGCTCTCTATGCCTTCCATTTGTCAAACTTTTGCTCTGGATGCTTGCTAAGAATGCATCCTTGACATACACCGCTTGTGAATTTAATAGTTGGCAATCCTTCTACCATGTTTTCCTTGTTGATTTGATGCAAGTACTTATAGTTTAGATGGCCAAATATTTCATGCCATAACATGTTGATATCATTGGATTATGATAGAAATACAGTGCTAATATATTTAGGAACAAAGTGGGAGAAGAAATACAAATGAGAACTGTGATCTGCAATTCCACGTGCAAGCTCTGAGCCTGTGGAAATGTCGGTAATCACTGCGGAGTCCAGAGTGAACTCCACCTTCCTTCCAAAGCTCGAATGAGTGATCTGATATATCGAGAGAATATTTGCGGATAGTGAGGGTACATGAAGCACATTTCTGAAGCAGCCCCCTTCAAGATCAACAATTCCTTCTCCGCACACCTTTGCGGGTGTGGCATCTCCCAAGTAAATTGGGGATCTAGTGCTTTCTTCGATGGAGTAAAATTCATCTTTTGATGCAGCCATATGGTTCGATGCACCTAAATCAAGGATCCAAGCTGATGCAGTGGATGTGACAGCCATTAAAGCATGACCATCTCATGCTCTCCCTCTCGTTTTGTTATCATCTTTATTCTTTGCATTTTTGGGCACCGTGAGATTGCGTTGCTGCAATTGCTTAGCCATCTCATTTATAGTCTTCCTCATGCAATTTTTTTCGGGATGAAAACCCTTGGAACAGTAGCTGCAAAGTGTTCTTTCCTTCTTCTTCTTCTTACCCTTAGGCTCAGAAGAGTTCTCTGAAGATTGTGTGAATCTCTCCTTCTTCGATTCAAGAAATTTACCCGTTCCTTTTTCCTTGTCTTTTCCACTGCTCTTTGGAGCATCAGTAGCCGCAAGTGCTTGGTTCTTGGAAGGTTTGATGGCACCCATTTGGACTAACTTAGCTTTCTCTTAAGTCAATGCTGCACTGAAATCATTCAATGGAGGCATTTTCCATTTTTTCTGAGTCAATTTAGATGCTTGAAAAGACGACACAAATACGGAATATGCAAGGCCTAGTTTCGAGAGAATTGAAAGGATGAGTTGTTCTTCCCCTTTCATGACTCCACATGAATTAAGTTCAACGAGGAAGGATTTGAACTTGGTGAATAATTCTTGCAGGTTGCTGAAATGAATTGAACTTAGGGATATGAGTTCATTCTCTAGTTGATGCACTCTCATTGCATCCTTCTTGTAGAATAGTCCTTCCAATGTGGTCCAGACCACATCGGGAGTAGTGGCTCCCCTGACATGAAAGAGGAGATCTCTGGAAATTGATAAGCATATCAGCCCAATTGCTTCATCTAATTTATTGAAATACTTTATCTTCTTCGCTGCAGCAGTCAATTCTTTCTTCATTCCCATTGTTACCCGGTAAAGCCCTTTACTTCGGAGGAGCATAGAGATCTATGTCTTCCATTCAAAGCAATTGAAAGGATTTAGAATGAGTTTTGTGGGCTGAGAGAGATGATCCATTGCTTCTTTCTGCACCTCCTGATGATCTATACCTGCAAATAAAACCATGTACAATCCACTAGATTCAATCTAGCTCTGATACCATGTAGAATTCCTGCAAAAATCCTAATAGATCTAGAATTCTAGTTAAATTGAACACAAACAATTTGTTGATATTCAAGAGATGAGAAAAAGTTTTTGCTCCATAAATTAGAGAATTATATTAATAAAAAATGAATATACATGAGCAAGCATCCTCAAAAAGAAGAGAGGGGGTGAATATATAGAATTTCCAACATAGAAATTCTAGTCAAAAAAAGCTAGAAATAGCTAAAATAGGTGTCATAAGCTAAGGGAGACCACATAGTTCGACCTAGACCACTAAAGATACATGTCACACACTCATTAATGTCCACAAGAGTTAAGTGATGCTCATTAGCTCACTTAATCTCACTTAACTGACAAGAGAAGCAGTTCCAACTCACTTAACTGACCCAAAATAGTAGTTACTAATAATAGTAACGATAAAAATCATTAATTAAGGAATAAATCTCTCACTCAAAGAGGAGGTGTGCATTCCCTAATAATAGATGAGTTTTTTCATGGGGGATTTGGAATAAATCATGAATAAATCAAGAAAATCAAGAATAAATCGAGAAAATCAAGAAAAATCAAGAAAATCAAGAACCGGGAGTTGAGTCTTGATCTAAAATTAGCAGTTTTCCCTAAAATCTAGGGATGAGGTGCCCTTCTTCTCTATGTGGCCAAATCAAGTGAAATAAAGTGTAAATGAATGTATTAACCAAGATCTAGGAGTCTAGGCTAGGTATAAACTAATGTAAATTAGGGATATGCTCCAACAACATGGACCAAGCTATAACCAGTGAAACTAGTTATTCAGACAACATGGAAGACTTACCTATGAGCAGGAAGAAAAGGGAATTTATGCGTATATTGGAAACTAAATTCCACATGGAACCTACTACAGACTCAAGATTGGAACTCAAGCTAAATCCCATCATGAGGGATCTAATTATCAACATGCGAGTTGTAAAAAAGAAATGGAGCAAACGACAAAAGAAAGAAACCATAGCAAAAACGGCTAAAAGTGTTGGAGAGAATCAACCAACCTGGCTGGATACTCTAAAGGAGGAGATCGCTAAGCTAAAATAAACTCTCAGGTGGAGATGAGTACATCCCATCAAGTTTTGGACAAATGGTGCCTAGATACAATGAAATTGTTCCTAACGGACCCTCTAGAATAGGTTAATTGTTATTATAAATCATTTCTCATTTGTAAGTGATCTCTAATCTTAGAACGATGAGAAGTATGAACATTTTGTATTCCACGAAGAAACCTTCTCTATATATATATTATCTAGAGGATATAGAGAGGCATGGAAAAAAGAGGAACGTTCCCTCTGTGCAGGAAGACCTTTGTAAATTTTTGGGGCTAGAATGAACATATAAATGCATAAACAAATTTGGGACTATTTATGAGATAGATTCTAACTGGTGGTGATATGGTTCTTGTTTTCTTTTCATAGTATGTGTTTCTTGTGATCCCTTATTCCCTACATATTTTTCTTCTGTCTAAATTGGGGAATTAAGGGTCTAGAATTCATCATTTGATGCTCTTGGTTTAGCAATTTAGAATATGTTTATCTCTTCTGACTAATTTAGAATTCATTCATGTAATGCTCTGATGTTGTTATGTGTCCTTTCTCTTCTGATGCCATGCAATTTTTTCAGATATAAACCCAGGCTCACTACTTGATTTAGCCTTTTCATCTTAATAGTTCTCAAGTTTGACGACGCATTGTTTATTCTAGACTCCATAACCCAAATGCCATCTTCATTCCTCCAACCATTTTATAAAAACCCCCAAAACAAACCGAATCTAGCCACCTGATTATAAAAAAATACCCAGTGACACGAGAGATCCCTCTCTGAGTTGAGCAGGCTAGTGCCTCAGCTCTAAAGCAGGTTGAAATAGTTACCTCTGTCATTTGTCTATTCAGCCGAACAAAATTTACAGAGTGCTAATAGGGCCCTTTCGCAGCACAATTATATATTATGTCTCCCATATAGATTGTGTCTACCTACTGCTAGGTCTCCCATACCAACACGAATGACATGCAGTGTACCATGCCAAATCCCACAAGTATCAACTTAATCATGAAGGGAGAACTTATGTACTTACTTCCATGACTCATACATCAGCTTCGCCATGGGACATAAGTCAATCCCCATGTCCTTCACAAAAAATAATTCTGTTTGTGTCTAGTAAACCATGTTAAGGCTTAAAAAATCACTAATAAGGCACCTCCCGACATACTACCGCTACTCCATGAATTTGCAGATGTTTTTACTGCGCCCAAAGGAATGCCACCATCTAGAGCCATTTCACACTCTATAGATCTCATTCTTGGCACATCATTGCCCAATGCCAAATCATATAGACTTGCTCCCAAAGAGGCTATGAAAATAAAAAAACAAATTGGCCAACTTCTTGAATCCAACCATATTCAACCTTCCTCCTCCCCCTACGCCTCCCCAACTTTCATTATTCCAAAGAAAGATACTTCCAAATGGTGTCTCATCACTGATTATTGTTCCCTTAACAAAGAAAACATAATAAATCGATATCTCTTACCCCAGATTGAGGATTTTCTCGACCACTTACAAGGAGCCTCCTTCTTCATGAAGATGGATTTGGATTTTGGTTATCATCCAGTGTGCATGAAAACAACATATATATGGAAAACAACATTCAAAACCAATTTTTGTCTTTACAAGTGGTTGGTCATGCCGTTTGGATTGACCAATTTTCTTTCAGCAAGTCCTAGGATGCACATCTTTAGCATGTCCACAGGGTCCTGGAATTACTGAAGACACATAAGCTTTAGGTGAAGGAAAACAACTCATATTTTGGACAAAGTTTTGTTCAATATTTAGGATTCATTGTGGACCAAACAAGGGTGTGTCCAAATCCTCTCGAGTGAAGGCACTAGCTCAATAGCCAACACCAACGAATCTCCATATGCTCATAAGTTTTATGAGTGGGATTAATTTCTCCAGGAATTTTTTCTACCATTTCTCACAACTGGCTCTTCTGTTGCATCAATTAGATAATCAAGCAAATTTCATGTGGAACACAGAGGCGCAACATCACTTTGAGAAGTTAAATACATCTTTATGCTCTACTCCGTCCCTTCACTTTCCATATTTGAAACAAGCCTTCGAAATTGAGTCGGATGCTTCTCAATTCGCTATTGGGGCTATTCTTAAACATAGAGGTCACTTGGTGGCATATCATTTAGAGACACTTTCTAAAGATAAACTCAAGTACATTACCTATGAAAAAGAATTTTATATCTTGTTATAAGTGTTGAAGCAGTGGTGTTGCTATATTTTGGGAAAATAAACCATTCTACACATCGATCACCACTCGCGCATCTTGTCATAAAGTAGAAGAGTAAAATTCAGGAACAGAGACACCTTAAGTGGGTCACCTAAATCCTGCAATTTCGTCTTGTCATAAAGTAGAAGAATGGTGTCACTAACAATATGGCATAATTGCTAAGTCTCCCACCAGCGCAAGTAATGCATATTTTAGTAGTAAGGTATGTGACATTTGACACATGGAAAGGAATGTATGAAACATACCCATCGTTCAAGGACATTTGGGTAGTGCTGCAATAACTAACAAAAATTAATCAAAGGCCTTTCCTTGATTATAACATCAGGGAGGGATGGCTCTATTGACTAAACCAAATCTGTGTCCCACAATATGAGGATCACCTGATTCTTATCAAAGAGGCACATGCTTTGTCTTGTCGCAGCCACTTCGGTACAACCAAAACAAGTCTCAACATCCAATGCCACTTTTATTGGCCAACTATGTCTAGAAAAGTGGAACGCTTCATTCACACATGTTTATTATGCTCTCAAAGAAAACCTTCTAATTGTAATCACAATGTCTATCAACCATTACCCATCCCCTTCGGCCCACGGGAATCTATTAGATGGAATTTTTGAGTGGATTTCCTACCACGTTGCACAAGAATGATGCCATTTGGGTAGTTATATGTCGTTTCTCCAAAACGACAGTCTTCCTCTCATGCCATAAGACCACTTCTGCTTCTCAAACTATTGATATGCTCTTCCAACATATTTGGCCCCACTTCGGCTTACCCAGTAGCATAATTTTTGATAGAGACTCTCGCTTCCTTAGCGCCTTTTGGCACACTCTCTGGACTTTACTCCGGTGTCACCTTTGTTTTTCCACATCTTTTCACCCTTATAAAAATGGTCAAACATAGGTGGTAAATATTACCTTGGTACATACACTTCACAATTATTTTGTCAATAATAAATAGTGGGATTCCTACCTCCATATTATCCTAAACAACTACAAGAGGGCCACACACTCTTCCACTAGTTTTTCACCATTCGAGGTATATCTTGGCTTCCATCCCCCTGCGCTTGCAGAGATGCCTCTCATTTTGGATCCATCCGGATAAGCACAAAAACACCGAGAAAAACAGGCCCCCCAGAGTTTTGTTCATAATTTAGCATGGAAACACACTCAAGTTGCAGTTGCCTTACAAGAAACACAAGATCGTGCTAAGTAGAATCATGAAAAAAATTGTACTCCATTGAAATTCCAACCATGTGACCGAGTGTGACTAAAACTAGATAAACAACGCTTCAAAGGACATCATCACAAACTTCATCCCCTGCGGTATGGACCCTATACAGTCTTGGAATGCATTGGAAAGAATGCATATTAGTTGGACCTTCCAGCACATTTGGGCATACATGATGTTCTCAACGCCAACAAATTAAAGTTGTTCGAGAAGCCAATTCTCAAAGTCACAATAACAGTCTAGCATCTAATGGAAAATATTCCCGACTTTGAACCTCCTCTACTGCATGATAAAATTCTAGATATGCAGACTAAGACCACCCATAAGAAACAACATGTTTCATATTTGGTCGGAAAACAGGGACAAACTTCAGCACAGGCCAAATGGATGGCATCCCGAGAGTCTACAACAGAATTTTCCTTAGTTGTTGGTGGAAGCAGGGATGCTTTCGGTTCTAAATAGGGAGGAATTGGGCCACCAAGAAGGGAATCCACATTCCTTGGCCAACGAGTAGAAGATAATTATAATTCTATCAGTAGCTACTAATGTAATATTCTATCGCAAGTCCAATTGAGCAAGGATTTGTTAATTTATACCGACTATGTTAGTTCTTTTCCGTGTCAGTTTTGTTCAGTCCATATTTTTGTAGAAATCCTTCACCAATATAGTTAAGAAAGGCGATTTTGAAATAATTTATTTAGTTAGTATTGTCAGTCCTTAGTTAGTTAGTGTTGTCAGTTCATTGTTGTAGAAAATGCCCTTGCTAGTCTTAGTTTGCAATGCGCTACCAAAAATAAAGTACCAATATCTATTGTAACTGCAAATAATGCAGAGGAAGGAAATCACCATGCATAGTACTAAAGGGCATCTCTATCTTTCGGAATGATTTATGATGTTTTTCCTAATCACTTTCTCTTCTTTAGTGCGCTATTAAAATCATTTTTTGTGCTTTGTGCATTTTTGTTTGGTTGATTTTGTGTATTGCGCACCAAGTTTATTGGTGCACCCTCTCTCTCTTGATATCAATTGTAGATCAAGTACCTACATTAGTAGATGGACATGTACCTCTTCCACTAAAAGTGTACCTTCTCCCACTTTCCCACTAAGATATGGAGACAAACATATCTACAATTTAATTCAAGGACCTTCCCTAAAAAAAAATTCATAGAAATTTCCCACCGCTAGTCATAAGATGAATAGAGACCATATTTAACTAGGATCCAAAGACTAGTCATTTAATTGGGAAAGGTGTGAAAGTCAAAGGGACCAAGTTCGATATGATCTCACCTCCAAAGATGAATGGGTCTCACATAGTGTTCAAGACATCACCTCTAGAATTAGGTTTCTTGTTAGGTGATTCCCCTTCAATTATTACTAAAGGAGGAGTCTTATGTATGTTGAACAAAGATGATTTCCTCTGAACATTTCTAACCATCATTTCCTCTTCTATAGTATTTTTATCATGCTCTTTACCAAAATTTATCGTCTCTTCTTCTACCATATATTCCAAAATTGTCTAAAAAAACCCTACCTTACCTACTGGGGCTTCCTCAACAAATGGGAAAACCGATAATTTCTTACCCCTAACTCTTCTAATGAAAGGTAGAGGACAATAAGGAACTAGAAATTCCCATATTTATGATATATGTAGTATCTAAATGGAATAGAAATGTAATCTACAGATTGGGTGAAAGAGTGTCACTCCTTATGAAGAATCCCTCTCTCAAGTACATCCTTACTAAGATCCTTACAACCACCATTTATTCATAGATTTTAAAGTACATATTTTATTTTATTCACCAACCAAGGGAATTATTGATCTCTTTGAAAACCACTATGGACCATAATTCAATGGGGAGACACATACCAACACCAAATCCACCCTTCCTCACCTTGTATAAAAACAATGGTGACAATTTTTTCAGAAGCAGTAAAAAAGAGTTCCATATCTAGGATCCCACCATGATTTTTGAAGCATCCAAAGCTGACCTAAAATAAAATTCTCACCATACCCTAAAGAGCACATGAGAAACATGTTCATATCCTAACATAGATTTCCAAGTACACATTATCCACTTCTTTAAACATTTTTCACCTAGATGTGATAATCCATAAAATGCCAAACAAGAACCATCTTGATCAACTCCACCACTTCTTACATCTTTACTTCCTTACCAAATCACTAGGTTTCCAGGAATTTATCTCTACTTTAAACACTTTCTCAAATGCTTCCTCCTATTTTTGTTACCTTATAACAAAACCCCAATGAAAGAATCGGTCAATAATGTGTATCTCCCTCACTAATCCATTTTGGAGACTTAATCAAAAACCCTAAATCGAGTTCACCTTGCTTCAAAGATATTATGTGATTGTTAATGAGGATTTTTCCATATCCACCATAGTGGCCATGAGGAACCTTGCTACCAAACTATGAGGTAGATATTTTCATGCATATGAAAGATCTAGGAACTCGAACGAGACATCACAAACTCTATACCTCAATTACCATCCAATCTCTTTCCAATTGTAGAGGAGTTAATATTGTAATCTACCTTCTAACAACTTTCTTTTGACTCACCTACAACCACCAATCTCAATGAGATGTGATCATACCCAACTTGTACCTTGATTGATTTGATAGTATTAAGACACACGGGATCACCAGCATTAGGGAGATCAATATCCACTCTGTTACCTAGCATTTGATGTTGTGGTCGGTATTCTATAGGCCATCTGATTTTAATATTTCAAATATGAATTCCTATACACCATCTACCACAACATTCAATGTTGCGTAGCAGAGTGGATAATGCTCACATTGCATGAGAACCCACCAGGCTTGGAATTTGACATCCTATGGGACATATTTTTTAATGTAGGACTTGTTTGACAATTTGAAATTAATTTGGAACTTAAAAATTACATTCCATTAAACCTTGAGAAGTAAATTTGGCAATTGCAATATAGATACACATGTCATATTTCCTAACATGATAATAAAAAATGAGTATGCATATGTATGTATGTATGTATTCTCAAATTTTCATTGTTCAATGAATACCTCCATTGTACCCATCTCAATTTGAATTTCAATTGCGTCATTCAATGGATATCTCCACTATGCATTTAATTGAGTTAAATTGCACCACACATGGAATGGCTATTGAAGTACTTGTATAATACATGATACAATTTTTCATATTCAATTACTTTTCACTTACATTTTTCAAAGAATATACTTCCTAGGTAATATAAATCATCATATTAAAGAGATTGCATTCATATTAAGGGATTTTTTAAAAAAATATACCTCCTAGGTAACATGGAACATCATTGTTGAGGTTAGGTTCAAACTATGTGGTGATTAAAATTGTTTGAAAATTTTAAGCTTAAAAACTAAATCAAAAGCTATAAAAACATCAAGTTTTTTTTATAGTATGACTTGTAAGATTGTAAATAAAAGTTGAAAATTTATTTTTGTAAAGTTATATTTTAATTATTATAGATTCGAATTTTTAATGGCTACTATTAAAACATTAATAATGTTATGACAACTAATCAATTTTAAAATAACACTTTAAAATCGTGCGATAACACTTTAAAATAACATTGTAAAATAACATATTTCAACAATTCTAACTACTATAACTCCCTACCAAAATGGATCTAGGTGGTCCTTTAACTACTAGCTATCTCGAGAGGAGCTCCCTCGAGGGGGTCCCTTTAGTTGTCCACTAGGGCATCTACCATTTCTCACAACCATACAAAAACGCATTTCTAAAGATGACTTCATTATTTCGAAGCTACACATGATGTGGGGTAAGGTTTACTTCTTGGCAGATATGGACAAAGTGATAAAACCTTCATCGAACCACAATCCATTTCAAACGTACTTCCAAGTACAGGATTTAGCCTACTTTATTAGCAGCTTCCAAGTACATAGATTTCATCGTAGACACAAAGGATGAAACTGCTGACTTGTAGAATGAAACAGTGGTTTTTACGGTCTTTATTTGTATCTAATTGTCAAGTGCTAAATGGTTCTTTTTTATTATTTATTACAGTGATGGATGTCTCTTGTACCTTACGTATTACGGGAATATCCAATCTGAGAAGTTACGTGGGACATTATAGAGGACAATACGTAATGAAAATTAATGTTGAAATCCAATGGGAATATTGTTGTACTGTCAACGATCAAGGCTGAATTCGACAATGACGGAACTACTCCTCGAATCAAACAATACTATACGAAACAATCACAATATTCAGGCGACAATAATCTACACAATACTATACGAAACAATCACAATATTCAGGCGACAATAATCTGCCGATTTGATTGGTGGGCTTTAGATAAAGTAACGACAAAATTGCAATGCTAGAAGAGAAGAAACCTAATTTGTCTAAGCCACATAACTAACGACAAAATTGCAACGCTATAAGAGTACTCCGTGAAGAATTCATTTCCACCCAGCCGAGTCGAGTGAGTTCATCCCCACCCAGCCAAGCCTAGCCGTTCTCAAGTGTGGGAATTTATAATCGAGTTCTGTGCCTATTACTCCTAGGGTTCATTGATCTGAAAGTCCTTGACATATCTTCCAGATGGCGAGTTCTTTTAGGAGAAACGTTAGAGTCGACTGCGTCGAGGAACAGAAAGCTCAAATCTCGAAAAAAAGAACCGTCCTTATTGCCCTGACTTCAATTATGCTGCTCCTTGACATCAGTGTTGTGGCAGTGGGGACTCCAGTTACTTCCAGCGAGAAAGTGTTGTCTAATTTAGTAAA
>JASDQU010361580.1:0-11751 GCA_032191745.1 Picea mariana | reverse complement strand
AAATGTTCAAGTACAAGATGATTCAAAATGAAAATGTCTCCTTGGTATATATAGGAGACTAGGAGGTATAATTACAACTAATGGCCTAAAGCCGACATAAATAAAATAACATTACTAATATAATATGCCCCAATTAAGGGGTAATGAGCCAATATTAGGGCTTAACATAAAATGTGAGACATTCCTTTTCTTCTTGTCCTACTGAATTACAGAAGTTACAAAACAAGTTTCTTGAAGCACTTTGATACTTTTTCATCAATGGGAAAGTAGTAGGGTGGTGACCCATTGTCATTCAAATCTCAAACCATACCCCTAATGGATTCAAAGATCCTTTATTCAAATAGTGCTGAAAAACTGGACATTCATTCTTATGATGACCTTTTTTTCTACATGTGACACACCAAACTTCCTTGCATTTCTCTTTTCCTTTCACAAGTTCCTGCAACTGAATAGTCAGTGATACTAACTATGAATGAAATTGAGCCATCCCTACACCATTTTCTCCTACCAGGGATGCTTCTAATTTCACATAAATTTCTAAGGCTTCTAACTGCGACACAATCTTCTGATGCATCAAAGGGAAGCATATATGCAACAACAATCCTGCAATAAACCACTCCCTATGCTATTCATCTAGAATTTGGAATGTCAACCGATCCTTTAGTATATTTAATATTTAATTATAGTCCCACACTGATTCATTCACCATCTACTTGATCTCCTTCAAATCTTTAATGCACTGCGACTCGGAATTAGGTTTCTAGAACTCTTTCAATAGAGCTTGTCTCACATATTCCAATGTTCTAGCCTTTCCTGCAAGTGTCGTAGTCTGATATTTCATGTACCATAATAATGCATGATCTTTGAATGTCATTTCCAACTGCACAATCTTCACATCATCATCTTGGAAATTCTTCATAGTTCATATTGTATCACAAATGAAAAAATGCCACTCTAGATCCTCTGTCCCCACTCCATGGAAGACATGCATTCTTAAGGTAGGATCTACCCTTGCCATTATGTTCTATGTGATATTCTTTCCTAATAACACTAATTGATTCTGACTCAACGTACTATTTACACTACTCTTACTACTTTTAATACTATATTTACTTCCTTCACTAACTATAATTGACAAATATTTTGACCTTACCTCAGGTCTTGGCAATGCGCATGGGCTTGTGGGTTTGATGCAGATTCTAATCTGAGTGGGATCTTATTCTAAGGGACTGAAATGACATATATTTTATTCAGTGCGTAGAATTACTTTGATATAGAGTATTACACCAATGTATATTTCCTTGATCTCACTATGCTTCCCCTCTCTCTCAACCACAATCCTCTTCTTATTTGGTCTAAATCTCTTACCACTATGAAATACTCTAGTCTTTTTTTTGTCACAAATTTTTCTTCTCTTGGCATCCTCAACCCATCCATTCCTCATTCCTTCTGTCCATCCATATTTACACTCAAACTATCCCCGGGTTAGCTCCAAATCCTCCTATGTGCGTGAATATGCTTAGCTACTAGGGAAATCATATTCCATCTTCATAACTCCCTTATCACACAACAACATATTAATCCAAGTAGATAGTGACTTCAGGTATCTTTCACATGGTCCCTTAAAGAATTCTCTTTCAACAACACTATACAAATGAGTACAATCTATTGCAAATTCAGTAACATAACCTCCCAACACACTATCCAACTAGTAATCAACTGTTCATGATACCCGATTGCTTATAGCATTGACTTGCATAATTAACTCAGAAGTCCAATTTATTGGAACAATAGTGTGAAATATTCCATTCTGTTCAACTAATCTTTAGATCCACTCTACTAAAATACTCGACAATAGAACCATTTGTTGGCACACAGTGGGAAGACTCGAGTTTAAACATTAATTCACCAACAAAACCCTAAAGATATCGACCCTTTCGGCATCACTTGCAAGTAGGTGAAGTCTCACCTGAGGTACCTAGGGGTACTGTAGGAACCAATATTCCATAGTCACAAAGGGAATGGATACTATTCTAACATTCATTCTAACTTAACATTCATTTAACATGAAATATACCTTGTGCATGAAATCATAACAACGTAATAACACATGACATATTCATATTACTTAATCATTCAACATGTGCCTGAAACCATCAAATAAATATTCATATTAACCCATAAGCATCTATTACATGTGCACAATAAATTGAGTAAAACAACGCATCATGAAAACAAACACATTAGAACACATGAATTTAGCGTGGTTCACCCCAACTGGGCTACGTCCACAATGAATGACTTCTTATATTATTCATTGATATTCAGTCCTTACAATAGGTGCGCAGTGCGCTCACATAAGATGCATCATTTCTACCCAAAATTTCCCTATCCATTCATGCATACAATGCACACTTAGCTCATTCCATATCACTATCATCATCCGACCCCTTATACCCAAAAACTAATTACATACTTATACATTGACACCGGGGATTAGCTCGTTACAAAATGTACCAAAAGGTCTAACTTCTTCTAACTAATTTTCATCTTTTGCACATGCCGACTCCTGAAAATGCGCTAATTGTCTTCTTTTCCTCTATGCGCACTGCTCCTTAGCCGAATTTTCGCGTGGTTTTTTCTTACACGACTCCCAAAACTTGTCCCAAAATGACTTGATCCTACACCCATTTAAAGATGGATAGATAAAATGTGGGGATGCAAATGCCAATCTTGACATGATTTTGTTGCTCTTTCCCGCCCTCATGAGTTTAATTCTATGTATAGTCATAATGTAGTATTCGTACCAACTCGTGATATCTTTGTACTTGACATATCCTTGTTTTGGTTTCCAACTAAGCACAAGGGTATAACTTTTGACCTTGATGAGAATCTGTGATGGCTTCATCGGTTCTATCATTATACCTAACATTTATGTTGTTCTGTAACATTAAGTAGGGTAGTTTTAGGGCATGGTTATGTTTTTTTTTTCATGCATTTTGATTGTGTTTCTCATTTACTTGTTTTTATTTATTGATGTATCATGTGTTTATAGTTAGTTGTAAATTTTCTTTACTCTTATTTTTCATATATATTTATAAAAAATAAAGGAAAGAAAAGAGAAAAGAAATGGACTTTATGATATTCTATTTTTATTTTTACCTTTCATCTATTAGGAGGACCGTATCCCCCAACTCATTTTTACTAATTCTCTTATGTTAGAATGTAGTAGGAATTTTTATCTTTGATGTAGGGTGCAGGTCTTGGATTTATAAAGATTGTTGAGGTTCTCATGTGCTCTACGGTGAGCACATGTCCCCATTTTGGAGCTAGATGTTACCACCTCACTTCTAGGGGTAACTAGAGGAGAATGTTTCTCCATGATCCACATTCCAGAAAATAGTTCCAATGGTGTCATTATGGACTCTACACAACCAATTATCCATAGATTCCTTCCATTGCATGCTCAACTCAGCTCACTCAGATGACAAGTATTGATCATTAGCCTAGACCTTAAGGGTCCTTACACTAGATCATACATATTCTTAAGAGTTGTATGGATGCCATTTGAAATTCATACATGTGTGTGCTCTAGATATTTTAATTGGGAGGGTTTTGAAGAATATAAGGCCTTGTTTCCATGTATGTTTCTCTACCTTCAGGTTTTACAACGTAATTCTCTTGTTTCTTCTCTCTTATTTGATATATCTACTTTTATTTGTTTGATGTTTAATGTAGGAGTTTATATAGAATAGATATTGGTTATATGTCCCTAGATATTGTTCTCGATCTTTCATGGTATCAGATCCATACATCGAACTCCTTGGATGAACTTCTTTATCTATTGAAATATTGGATATGGGATCTAATATTTCCTTCCATGAGAATTCAACAATATTGATTGGATTTTATTTTTTTAGCATCAATTTACAAGTAGATCTAGTTTATTTTTAGCATCAATTTACAAGTAGATCTAGTTTACTTTTTAGATATGCTAATCTAAATTTTTAGATATTATTTTAAGCCCAATTTTTTATAGATATACAAATTCAGATCTAAATCTCATGCTTGGTTTATGGAAAATCTAAGTTGATTTTCTATATTTGACATTATTGTTACATTTGGAGCATGCTAGATAGTCAAGATCAATGTTCATGTTTCTCAATTTGGTTTCTATTTGGGACACATATAAGATTGAAGATTCATGGGTGCACATTAGATATGTACAAATTGGTGCATTTTTGGGCTAATTTCACCATATAAGTGTTTACCACAATTGACCTTCATGAGACTAGGATATTGATGAATTCGCATTAACCAAATGAATGAATGATAATTTACACATGATATACTCTGTATAACTCAAATAATGCGCAGTGGAGGAGAAGCCAATGCACCATAGTGGTGGTCTAGAGTGATCTAGACACACACCAACAGTGACAGGTGTAAACTGCCACCTAGTCTAGTCTCTTGGGCAGTTACAGGAGTGAACTACCACCTAGTCTAAGTTAACTAGTCTATCAGTCTTCAGTTAACTGATTGAAATAAAGTGAAGTGAGGAGGAGATCAGGGAATCGTGAGTAATGTGCTAGTTTGGTGATGATCCCAAGGAAAATGTGCATTAGCTGGTGATGATCCCAATGCTGCATGGTGATAATCCCAATCTAGCATCTAGACTCCACTCAACTGATCAACCTGAAGTGAAAAATGAAGAGAATATTCTTAGGGATGATTTTAAGGATGAAAAATTATTTTAAAATGTAGAAACCTTGGAGAATCTTACTAATCCTTCATATGCCAACTATAAATGATTGGCGATATTTTTGTAAAAATATTCAAATTTCTAAGGATTTTATATAGTTTTTATAAAATTTTGACGATTTTTAAGGTAAAATAATTTTATCCTATAGAATTTGGGCGAATCATTTTTAAAATAGTGAATCTTGTTTTTGGAAAAAAACATGGAAAATTAGCTCATGAGCATAATTTAGCCCCGAAATTATATTCTCTTAGAGGAATATTCTCCCTAAAATTTAGAAGACTAGATAATGACTAATAAACATAGGGAAAACCTTAGGAAAAAGAAATCCTAGGTGTGTGTGAAGTACTCCAACACCCCCCTTGAACATCACTATGGGGAAAATAAAGAATGGGTCCCAAAAATGAGGCCATGTTAGGTACCCAAATATAAAATATACACTAAAATAAAATGAGGAAAGAGGGAAAACCTCATGGGAAAAACCCTCCCTCAAGTACAATGTATGTAAAAAGAAGAATTGGCAATTGCTAGGTAACTGTGTCCTTCACTCCAAGATGACTACATAGAGAATGGAACTTCTTAGTGAAGGTCTTGGTGAAGATGTCTGCAGTCTATTCTACTAAAGGACAAAACTACAGGTTGATGATCCCCTAGTATACTAAGTCCTGGATGTAGTGCATGTGGATCTCGATGTGCTTCGTCTGCTGCCTCTAAACTAGATCTCTATAAAACTTTAGAGTGCTCTAGTTGTCACACCTGATGACGATCGACTGATGAAATTGACTTCTCAACTCAGTGAGAAAATGTTGTAGACACATAGCCTGAATGGTTATGTTGACTACCCATTTGTACACTTCCTTGGCTGAAGATAGATAAACAACATTGTTCTTCGTGCTCGACCAACATATAGGCCCTGAACCAAGATTGAGTGAGTAACTAGATGTGGAATTTTTATCAATTCTATTGCCAGACCAGTTAGAATCAGTGAACCCAATGAGGTCCAATGTAGATTCTAATGCATAGTGAATACCAAAGGTGATGGTTCCCTATACGTATCGAAGGATACACTTTGCATCCTTCCAATGTAGCTCATGCGGCTCCTACATGAACCCGAAGATCGCTCCAACTGCATAGGAGAGGTCTGGTCTAGAGTGTGTGCGATACAACAAGCTCCCCACTATATTTCTATACACTGTGTTGTCAACCAGTGGAGTGTCCCCGTCATCCCCAAGTTTGAATCCTGATAGGAAAGGAGTCGGGGAAGACTTGCATTCTGTCATGTGAAATCTCTCAAGGAGATCTTGTGCATACTTGGCCTGAGATAGTTTGATGCCTGATGCATCCTGACTGATCTTGAGTCCAAGGAATAAATGTAGCAGACCCATTTCCATCATCAAGAACTTATCATGTAGAATCCTCTTGACTGTATAAATTGCTAAAGTCGAGCAACTGATGATCAACAAATCATCAACATATAAAACTAGGAGTAGAAGTGAATCAACTGTCCTGATCATGTAAACATTCAGGTATGATTTACAATGTACAAAGTTCTGTGACAACATGTAGGAGTCCATCTTGGCATACCATTCCCTCAGAGCTTTCTTGAGGCCATAAAGATACTTCTTTAGTCGACATACCAAAGATGAAGCCTGCATAAATCCCCGGGGATGTTCCATATAGATCTCTAGAGAGAGATCGTCATGAAGAAATGCATTCTTCACTTCCATCTGATGGAATTCCCATCCCTTGGCCACCACAATGGAAAGTGCCAAACATATGGAATCCATCTTCACTACTGGAGTGAAGGTCTCATCATAGTCAATGCCATGCACCTACTGAAATCCTTTGGAAACTAGCTTGGCTTTGTATTCTCTAACCTATACATTCGATGTGCTCTTGGTCCCATAGACCCATATGCACCTAAAAAGTTTCCTTCCTAAAGGAAGGGGAAATACATCCCAAGTTTGTTTCTCGAGGAGGGAGTTGTACTCCTCTTGCATGGTAGATTACCAAAAGGGATTTCCAGCAGCCTCTCCATAAGACTGCGGATATGAAGACTGAACCAAGAAAATATACCTGGGTGGCATAATTTTAGTGGAAGTGAGTGCAAGAGGAGGCTCCTCGAAATCAGATCGAATCCTCCTAATATCAGCTGGATCCCCAACAAGATGCCCTACATCCTGAAGAGTAGTCTTGGCCCACTTGGGCCTCTATTTTGGCTCTGCATCTACATCTGGATGCACTGACTCTACATATGACTGTACTGAATCTGTATCTAGATCATTTGAATCCTCTTAATCATAACTCTCATATGAAGAATATTTGGCATGTGCATGCTCATCATCTATGGCAGGTGGAATAATAAAGGTGTCTGCATGCGACTGTTGAGGTACATGCGAGACACTTCCCTCGAATTGGACACTAAGCTCAATGATGAGCCAGTCTGAGCAAAGATAAATGAGTCTATATTCCTTGACACCATCAAGGTATATAAAAAATATACAATCTATTCTCTGTGGATTAAGTGCCTTCCTCTTCTCATAGGGAATCCTAGCCCATGCACGTGAACCAAAAATATGAAAGTGGGTCACTTCCGATTTTAGGCTTCTCGAAGCCTCATAGGGGGTCTTATCCTTGACATATCTATAGGGAGATTTTTTTTGGATGTAGGTTTCACAATTAATTTCTTTGACCCATAATCTCTGTGGAAGTTACTTTGCATGATATAGCATGCAAGATACCATCTCTTTTAGAGATTGATTTTTTCACTCAGCAACTCCACTTTGCTGCAGAGTATAGGGAACATTGTGCTCCAAATCAATCCCTACCTCATGAAAAATATTTTGTATCTCATGGTTGACATACTCTCCCTCATTATTTGTTCAGAGGAATTTGATTTTCTTTCTTAACTATGTCTCAATAAGGGCTTTGAAATCTTTGAGGTGTTGAAAGACCTTTGATTTTTTCCTGCGAAAGAAAATCCATGTGAAGCATGAGAAATCATCAAAAAAATGAGCATGTACCACTCTTTATTGATTGATGGATGTGGAAAAGGACCCATGAGGTCACTATGGATCAGATCTAAAGGAAAGGAAGCCTTCTGAGTCTTTCATTCGTCGAATTTCTCTTGAGGGTGTTTTCCAAGAACACATCCCTCACAAATTCCTTTGGAGAAGTGGATGTTGGGTATACCATCAACCATTCCCTTCATGCTAATTTGTTGCATATATCTAAAATTTAAATGCCTGAACCTTTCATTTCATATTCTACTACTTTCATCAGCAAGGGTAAGCAGTAATGCAGAATCTGGTTCAATAAACGCAGAAAATGTGTAGAGTCTAGATTAATGATTTACCTTAATGGTAGAAAACCTGGAAATGGTTTGAATTTCATAGATATCCACTGCATTAGGTTTGAATATGAATATCTTTCCGGTGCTGGAGTTTTTCATCTGATACACGAAGATAAGATTGATGAAAAGTTTGGGAACATGTAACACATTCTCAAAGCTTTCATTTGTGAGTTCAATCCTTCCTTTTCTGGTGACCTCGACTAGAGAGTTTTCCCCCATAAGAATAGGAGGAACTTTGCATGCATCCATTGAAGAATAGAATTATTTTGTGGCAGACATGTGGTGTGATGCTCCTGAATCTACGATCCAAGCATCGAGGGAGAATTTGATGGAAATCAAGGCATGGCTAGAATTTCCTTTCTTGGGATTCTAATCTTTTGGCTTCTTCTTCTTTGCACCCTGGGGGATGCGATCTCCAAGTTTATTTTTATGAATTATTTGGGTCATTATATCTATATGTTTCTTCATACAAGAAGATTTTGGATGGAATCCTTTATGAATGTAAGTGCATTTCTCCCCTTTTCTTCCCTTTCCTCGTTTAGATCCAGAGGCATTGTGGAAGGGTTTTGAGTACCCTTCCTTATTTGGATTTGCATGTGCTTTCCTTTTGTCTTTGTCTTTAGATTTATGATATTAATGACTCCTACCATATTTCATAGTAAGTGCATGCGCCTTTGGGCCTTTGATTTTTCCCATATTGATGAGCTTTCTCTGCTCTTGTGTTAGAGACTCGATAAAGTCCTAAAGAGAGGGCATCTTCCAGGTAGATCCATATGCGAATATAAATGAATGAAATATGGATAAAAACACTGAGTATTCTGAACCAATTTTGGAGAGAATGGTGAGAACCATTTGTTTATCCTCCTTAGATTTATCAACCCTACAAGCTTTGATTTGCGACAACAAATACTTATATTTGGTAAATAAATCTTGGAGATTGTCGAAGGTTTTTGGATCCAATGTGAGAAATTACACCTTGAGCAAGTGTCCCCTCATATCCTCATGTTTTCCGAAAATACCTTCCATGGTGATCTAGGATTTATTAGGGGTTTTACAAGAGGATATGCAAAAGAGGAGTTCCGGAGAAATGAGACTGCAAATTGTTCCAAATGATTCATCCATTCGATTTAGATACTTGGATTTTTCTGTGGATGATGTTGGTTATATCTCTGTGTTCATGGTTAACCTATAAAATCCTCTACTTCGAATATGCATGATCATATTCTCCTTCCATGCAAATAAATTGTATGGTGTAAGAATGAATTCTTTTGAAAATTCCAATTTTCCGTTGTCTTCAATATTTGGTACCTACAAAAATAATATGTTGTGTATTTTTTCTACCAGTACGTTGGCTCTGATACCATGTAAATGTGTTGAAATTGCACATAATAGATCTAGCTGGGAATTGACATACACAGTTGCAGAGACAAATAGAAGAAAAGAGAAGCAGGAGAGAAAGAATGGAAGAATTCTCATTAACCAAATGAATGAATGATAATTTACACATGATATACTCTATGCAACTCAACTAATGCACACTGGAGGAGAAGCCAATGCGCCATAGTGGTGGTCTAGATTGATCTAGACACACACCATTAGTTATGGGAGTAAATTGCCACCTAGTCTAGTCTCTCAAGCAATTACGGGAGTGAACGACCACCTAGTCTGAGTTAACTAGTCTATAAGTCTTCAGTTAACTGACTAAAAAAGAGTGAAGTGAGGAGGAGATCATGGAATTATGAGTAATGCACTAGTATGGTGATGATCCCAAGGACAATGCGCATTAGCTGGTGATGATCCCAATGTAGCATCTAGACTCAACTCAACTGATCAAACTGAAGTGAAAACTAAAGAGAATATTCTCCCTAAGCTTTAGGATATTGTATAATGACTAATAAACATAGGGAAAACCTTAAGAAAAATAAATCCTAGTTGTGCGTGAAGTACTCCAACACTTCTTGTCAACATGGGCTATCCATTCACTATGATATGTTTTTAAATTAGTTATTACGAAATATAACAAATGAATTTGATGTCAAATAACATGGATTTTATCATTTAGTTGTAATAATATGTTATGTATTTGGTTGTTATGAGGCCTTGGGTTCAAAACCCATTCCCTCTCAATTGTAATTAATATTTTGTCGAATAGATTTATCATTTGGAGACCTTTCCACACCACTACCACATGGACTCAGCCACCCAACTAAGCCACCCAACTACCATGTTCCACATCAATAGGTGCATCCAAATATAATTTGCAATCTCAACTACCATGTGTCATTTTTTACACTACAATGTGTCATTTTCAGCCCATGCCACATTAACATTTTGTACATGCCACATAAGCATTATGTACATGCAATCTCAACATATAGTGGGTTCCTTTCATACCAATCATACAATTCCATGTGGGACTTATAACTTATCTTCTAGGGATTAGCATACAGATTTTGAAGATAATTTTTAAATTTCCATGACTTTGTCATACAACATCGGTTTTAGGTGCATGCTTTTGTAGACTGTGTATTTTCCAATTCTCTACACGGTGAAATTTTTGGGTCTAGTGAATTATTCTATTTGATCCTAGTGATTTTCACTTTTTCAAAAAAACTCAAGGCTAGACCTTATTTTTAGAACTTAAAATGGTCATAACTTGCCTATACGTACACCGTTTTAAGTGATTTTTTTTTCAAAATGCATAAATTTCATACTCTGTGCAATGGTGATATAATTGGTATTTGGAATAAAACTCCACATATATTAGTATTTATGGTGTCACCCAAAAACCTCACATGCTTATGCAAGATACCAGATATATAAAATATGCAGAACATAAATAAAATGCTAGAAATGGCAGAATAACAGTAAAATATCCAACATAATATTCACAATAACATAGAAATGATATAAGAATAGCAATAGAAATAGCACTTTGATTCAGAAATCAATGTTAACAGGCCTCTTCGAGGGGGCAACCTCAAATCGAGCAACGCTCTGTTACAATAATCTTCAAGCTAGGGTTTTCATACCCTCGACTCTTATTTATACTAAATATGTCTATTAAGAGAAACATCTAGAGGAAGATCCTTCTAGAAGCGGAAGCTTCTATTAGGTATTCTTACATCCGCCTTATTCTATTTTATTGAAAGGCCTTATTAATATTGACCTTTATAACATCTGAATACATTGATCTACCTATGTGCGGGTTAGGACCTTAACATGTCCGCCCCCTTAAAAACAACCTTGTCCTCAAGGCTTGAGATGTGGAAACTGCTGCAGAATGGTAGCTGGTTCCCAAGTGGCATCTGTTGGAGTCATATCTTTCCATTGTACTAGCACTTCCTTGATGGTTCTCTGACGCAGGCGACGCTCACGCTGGTCCAAAACAGCTTCTAATTGGAGCCAAATGGATCCTTCTTCAGCTAACTCTAGAAGGTTGGTTTGAATTTGGCACCTAGTTCAAAATCACCTTCTTCAAGCATGAAACATGAAAAACAGGCTGTAGCTTCGACTGATTGGGCAGAGCTAACTGATATGTGACTTGTCCCACACACTTGAGAACTGTGTAAGGGCCATAAAATTTGGGTGCTAGCTTCTGACAATGCTCGAACTTGAGGGAAGTTTTCTTATATGGTTG
>JASDQU010361575.1:1090-11752 GCA_032191745.1 Picea mariana | reverse complement strand
ATGACCAGTTCTACACGTGATCAGGTGCTTGTTGGCTGGCACTGCAAGTTGGAGATAACATTTTATTTTATTTTCATTTCATATGGTTGCTTTATTGCAGTACAGACTTAAGACAGTTGTAACTCTTAATTTTTAATATTATAGTATATATTTATCCAACGTGAAAAATTAGTCTAAGTAATTTTATTTGATTACAGACTTAAGAGAGTTGTGACTCTTAATTTTAATTGGATAGTATATATTTATCACATGCAATAAGAACATAAAATTCGTATAAGTAAATTGTATTTGAATTGAGAACGATAAATTAAGAGCACATGTGATATTTAAAAATGTTAAATTAATTTTTAAATAAAAAATATATTTTGTAATTTTAAATGTAGTTTTGAGATGAGATGAAGTAAAAATAGAGATATTTTTTAGGCATTTTAAAGTGTTAAAATTCACAACATAAATCTTCTTACATAATGAAAATTTTTGTAAATATTTACAAAAGAGAGAATTTGCTTTGTGTATATGCATTTTATGATGTATAAATGTATTTTCAATTTGTATCTGGACCATGGTAATTAGTTTCCTTTAAACTTTCAATTCACTTATTAGAACATGCTGAAGGTCAAGATTATAGCATTTAATTCATTGTTGACTATTCATTAGTTTATCTTTGACTATACATATTTTTCTTGTTGTTCAATATTGTACATATGTTTAACAAAATAATTGTTTTTTTCTAATATTTAAATTACCAATTCTATGTATTTTGGTTGAATGATATTTTTTCAATCTTAGGTTATACCTAAGTTTTGAGTTTTAATCACCAAAAATGCACACAATGCAATTTTTTTCCAAACATAGATAACCTAAGTTTGGATTTTTAATCTTAGATAACTACTACATCTATTCATCAAGGACATTAAATTCATGTTAGTGGAATAAATACTTGTGATGCCATATATTAGACTTGAAGTGCAATGATGTAGCTTATTTGTTTTTGAAGAATCTTCTAACCAAATTTGTAACTATTTGAATGATCTTGTACCCAAATTTGTAACTTTTTGAATGATCTTGTAACCAAATTTGTAACAAAATTTACAGTAATCATCACTCCACTAGGAAATCTTTGTTATCTCTAACTGTTTTGATGTCTCCTTTCTTGCTGGCCATTTTTTTTTCCATCCACGCCTGTTATCTCCTAAAACATTTTAGGAGTTTCCTCCTCTGTATATACCTCAGCGAGATTATCTCCTCCTATGTATATACCTCAACCAGATTATCTCTATAACTCTCTATAACTCACATAGATGGTTGTGCATGCAATGAGAACCCATATATCTACACTTCCTAGTAGACCATCCATGAACAAAGTTTTGTTGTTTCCTTCTCCCTCTCCCACGGGTTGCGATCTCTTCAACAATAATGTGGATCATTGATTCAATCTCAGGTACCATGAGGTGGGTGGAGTTGGATGCATCAATAGTGAATGAAAATTAAGAGCTTAAGTAGTCCAATGACACTCCATTGAGCTTAAGTAGTTCAATGACACTCCAATGACATATACATGTATACCATATGAAGTGGATTACTCAAATTTTTCACGTAAGAAGAGGTTTGACCCTTTTTAAAGCACTAATTACATTGCAACGTTTTTTATTGTAAATTGATGATCATGGTAATTATATGTTATGATTTTAAATTCATGGTTATGGTATTTATATGTTTCGATTGTAAATTCTTGGACATGGTAACAATATATATTAAAGTTTTGGTCCCAATTGTTTGTAAATTCAATTATCACCATGGTTATCATGGCCTCATCTGATATTTTATGTGATTGATCTCTTTATTTGTTATTCAATTTTTTGTTTATTAGTAATTCCAGTAATAGATACTTTTTGCTTTTCATCCTTCCATATATCTTAATTCATCAAAGTTGATTTTAGAAACTATATCATTTGAAATCATTGATCATGTTGTAGATTATGTGAGAAATAAAGACATGAATTTAAACACACACACACACACACACACACACACACACACATATATATATGAAAAAAATAACAATTACAAAGTTTAAATAGAGTAGAAAAAAATTAATAATTAGAAAATCTACACAAAATAAACTAAGTCACTATGAATATTAGTAAAATAGAATACAACTAAAATTAAATGAATATTATATAAAGCCAAAATAATGGCACTAGAGTCAAATACGATCATATTTTAGAATAGGAGGAAATACTTGTATAATTAATAACAATATGATATGTGATGATTACTTGAGCTTATTTCAATTTAAGAACATAAGTTCTTCACTGTGTAGTAACAGGTTAACCTTTGTAACTATTGATTTTATTAATTATGTGTGATGATCTCAACTTCAGTGGCATAAGAAAAACAATCATGAATTTTTAAGTTGTTGGCACATAAAATTCATTCACTTTATCTCTCTTTTACATAATTATTATAATTTTCATAAATAATTTAACATATGTACATATTTTTATTTAACACAACTACTTTCAATTTTATTGACCATTTATTTCATATAATAAATAATAATTGGTGAGAGAATTTTGTTGTCTTATATCATAAAAAGAGGCCCCCAACATTTGTTGGTTTTAATATAATTTTATCACTATTATGAATATATTTTAAGTAATTTTGATAAGTAATGCCCCACCACTTCTCATACAACACCACTTTTAGGAACATCCCCTGGGGGGCAACTCAATTGGCAAGTGTTGTGATATGAAGTGTTATATTTGATGAGGTTTTGAGTTCAAATCCCCTTGATTTACCTGTGCCTGCAAAAGGGACATGCATATGACACCTGGAGGCTATAGTGGTAGCGATCACAATCGACCCAGTGTCACGTGAGTACGAGACTGCCTAGTTGCCGATTATGCCAGTCCTGAAGGTGAATGTTTGTGTCCCTTAGTTAGAGTATATCCTTTAGTTCATTATTAGTAGTATTGTATTTGATATTCATTACATTTCTTCTCCCTTCAAGATGTTTTATCCTCATAGACTTTCATGGAAAAATATATTCTTCATTCTATCCTACAATGCCTTCTCATGTTTCTCCATTCTCAAATTTGTGAGGGTTGAAGACATGAGATGATATGAGTGGTGAAGCCTTGAGAAGAATTGTTGAATTGTGAAAGGGTCCAACCACAATAGGTCAATTTTCTATTAAATTATTTAGCAACGAAACCTATGACTATCTGCAAAACTATGCAGCGATGACTTTTGTGAAATTCTTGAAATCCTTAAATATTACGTAAAGGTTCCATTTCATTGTGTTTGATGACACACTTATGTGCATCTAACTGAGGAATGCTCATTAAAACTTTTGAAAGGAGAATGAAGGACAATGATAAACCATAAGTTTGGTTCTATGGACTTTAAGAAACATTTTCTTTAAGAGAGTGGGGGTAATAAAAGGGTGGGGGGGTTGAAAAAGGTCCCCCTATAGATATTGGAGCTGATAAACCTACATGGTCAAGTCAAGAAGCATAAGACATTGATTTGTTTCTAGAAATGATAGACTAGAAGGTAGAGACGTTGAAGATATTCTTTCAAACAATCTCCTTTTAAGTGGTAGAGGCTAGCGATGTCATTGGTATGGACATAATGAAGATGGTTTGAGGTCAATTTCAACATGCTCAATACTTGTGTAAGTCATTTATTTCTTATCCTCCTTGCGAATTCGCTAAATAAATGAACTCTTTAGATTTGTTGAAGAAACATTGGCCATTGTTGGTGGAGAGCCCCAAAATTTCCTGTAAAAGGTCTAAATATGGGGAGAAATCAAGGTCCATTGGTAGGGGTTTGATTCGTTTAAGTTATAATATTGACAAAAAATAAAATATACCTTTCGCTCCTATTTTGACAATTAAGAATCTGAATGAAATGCCTTAGCTTCATCTAGCTAGACTAAATTACTCCACTGAAGAATAAGTAACAATTGTTCCAAAGAAAACATAGGTACCCTCTAATATCTAGGAAGGAGATAGTAAGGGGGAGGAAGCATGAATTGAGGGGATTTTAGGATGTGTAATAGGAAGGGAAGGGTTTTGTTACAATTAGGGATAAAATAATTCATTTCTTATGCTCAAGACAAAGACATCAGGGGGATTCAATTGGGGAAGAAAAAAACAATAGTAGGGGCCCTTAGAGATGGGAAATACCCAAGGAGGCTTCTCTAATGAATTTTCTATCCATAAACATTAGAGGGTTTAAGGAAACCCCTATAAAAAGAATGCATTGGGAAGGTTGATGGAAATCATAAACCTAATTTTCTTATGATTCAAGAAACAAAGGGAGAAGGGGGAGAATTAGTAAGAGAGACTAACAAAATGATGAAGGACTGGGAATTTATCTCTCTTGATTCTATAGCTATATCTAGTGGTTTGGTCTCTAGATGGAAGAAGCAAACTACCAAATTTCTAAATTATGTATTTCTTGTTGGTATAGGTAAAATATTTTCTCTTTGAAACTTAGGAATTATTTTGCAATGACCAACATCTATGACCCATATTTCTTGTGGGAGAAGAAGTTATGGTAGACCCTGAGAGAATTAGGTCTTCGGTGGAGTATACAAATGATTCTAACAATGTCCCTTTCCAACTTCAAGTTGAAAAAGATGATAGTAAACCTTTACATATTTTCAAATTCAATCCTTCTTAATTGGAGGATGACAAATTTATGAAATTTGTAAAGATGGAGTGAAAAGGATATGACATGCTTCAAGGGATTTTGTTGGTTTTCGATTTGCAACTAGTCTAAAGAAATTAAAATTAGTGCTAGATTCACGAGAATACAATAAGTACTTCAATAATTTTGAGTAGGATTTAAAGTATGTATAATGTCAAAAAGGGGAGGTTTACAAGAAGGATAGTGAAGGTATGTTCTCAAAGGAAAAAAAAGGTTGGAATGAAGGTCTTGAATAGGAAAAAAGAAATATGTTGGCTAGGAAAGAATCATAATGGAGGGAGAAAGGCGGGTCCATTTGGTTTTCTAAGGGAGATGTTATACCCAATTCTTTCATAACTATGAAAATCATAGGAAAAAAGTAAACACTATTTGGGATATGTAATCTCGAGATGGAAGAAAACAAAGGAAATTTAAGGAAATTGTTGATTTAGGGTTAGCACACTTCTACCACCTATACAAATAACCAAACAAGGAAAACGTAGTAGAAATTATAAATATGACTACCTTTTTTCATAAGTGTGTCTAAGGAAGAGCTAATATTAGTATAAACCTCCTTTCAAATGGACAAGATCCCTAGGCCTGATGGCTATACTGTGATTTTTTTTTTTCAATTTTTATGATTTGATTGAGGAATACCTACTAATGGTGGTGGAGGAATCTAGGGTCACTAGTAAAATATTAGGTATTTTTTCCACTTTTTTAGTACTTATCCCCAAAATGGAAAATCATATCTTATTTGATAAATTTAGGCCAATTTCCTTAAGAAAAATTATATATGAAATAATTACTAAAGTGATAGAAACTAGGGTGAAGAAAAAGAGTTTATACAATTTCTCGGGGGTAGTTTGGATTTTTACATGGTAGATAAATCTATGAAGCTATATGGTGGCACAAGAAGGGTCACATTCCATCAAATTGAAGAAAATAACAACAATAGTTTTAAAATTGGATTTATATAAGAAGTATGAAAAATCAAATTGGATATAATTGAGATTAATACTAATTCATGTTTGATTTGGGGTATTAGTGGTCAACTAGATTATGGGGGGATTTTCCACAATTTCTTTTAAAATATTAATTAATGGCTAAGCTTCAACATTATTTACTCCTTCTCGAGGGTTAATGCAAGGTATTTTATCCATTACACTTTCTATTGATAGCTAAAGGATTGAGTAGGGAACTTATGGAAGAAAAAATAGCTAGGGTAACTAGGGGAATTAAGATAAGAAAGGATCTAAGTATGACTCATGTAATTTTTTTTTTATGATGTTCTATTGCTTTTTATGGTTTCATAAGGGATGTAGATAGGCTAAATGAGCTTTTGGATACTTGTATAAAATCTTGTAATATGGATATCGATCTCCAAAAGACTTCAATATCCTTCTATGGTATTGAGGAAGAGTGGGAGAGGGTACTCCTTTAGGTATTTCTTTTTCAACATTTAGAATTTCAATAAGGTATCAAATGTTTAGGGTTATTCCTAAATACTAATGGATATGGAATCAAATATTAGTATTTGATGGTAAATTAGTTAGAGAATTGAATTATTATGTGGTGCAACAAATGATCGTTCATAGGAGGGAGACTTCCACTAGTTAAATGTGTCTTAGAATAAATACTAATCTTTTGGCATCCAATAGCAATCATTCATTTAGAAGTGTCAGAGAATATTAGAAGAAAATGATTTAGATTTGTTAGGATATTTAGACACTTAGGAGTTAGTTAAGATCTACTTGGTTTAATGTGTCAATAGGTAAAAGTGTGTTCTTTAGTATGCATTAGTATGCATTTGTAGTTAGGAAATCTGATGTTCACAATATGTTCCTGACATAGAGTGATCTGACGGTTCTTACTCTCCTCGATATTAACGACCATTGATCTGTGGCTTAACACTCGCTTGGTCCATGATCTCTATTTAAATAGCATGGAGGGTCATTTGTCGATGATCGATTGTGAGAAAATCTCTTGTAAAATCTCTCTGTAATATTTTTCTTTTGCATTAATAAACTGCTCCAAGTGGTCGCGTTGGCTGGGGCCGTGGATGTTTCCCCGTAGGGGTTTTACCACGTGAAAACATCGGTGTGTTGATCTTTGATCTAGTTATGTGAGTGGTTAATGAAGGTGTTTGTCCTCTTTTGGAATACCTATTTTTTCAAACATGGTATCAAAGCCTGTTTGAAGACCCGCTCCTGTTGTAGATCGAGATCATGAAGCTGGTTGCCTTATCTCAATTTTATGTCATTTCCGTACATTTCTGATCTGAGAGGACTATTCCATTGCGTCCATAGCGCTCGTTTAATTCATGAACAATTTTTGTTTCACTCGAAAAGGTTTCTGTTTGCCCAAGATACGACAATTTCAGTCAGATCTGGATGTATAAAGCTTGAATACACATTCTAATTTTTTTTTGCTGAGTATCATTTTGGTTTTATTTCGATTTTGTATTATTTATTTCCAAGTTTCTACTCTTTTAGATATGCGTATTCTCTTTTCCCTGCGCTCTGTGCGATCTCGAAAAATCATAAATAGATAGGAAAATGTGCATCTTCCGGGTAAGCTAACCGAGATCTAACCCTTGTTGTCATCGAGAAGCAAATTTATTTTCTTGTGTGAAAAGAGTTTTTTTTTAGCACTCTCTCCAAGACCGTATTCAACAACAACAACAACAACAATATGTTTTTCTAGACCATATGTTAAAAAGTTTCCTTATAAAGTAATAGGTCTCCAGTTCAAGTCTCTCTTTTGTTACTTTTTTCTTGAAAAAAATCATGCTCAAATTGTAAAGTGTATTTCACTTCAAGTATAAAAGTGAATCACTATAAGTAGCTTTAATATTTTATTTTAGAGTTATTTATTTTGCATGCAGCTTTTCTTTTATAAAGTAACTTCATTGTAAAACTGATCTCCACTTCTCTTTATAAAAGAGGGTCACTTCATAAAGAAACTTACACTATCACATGGTAATTTGGTTATCGTTTATGCCTTTTTTTAAAAGGGCATAACTCTCAGATCCGAAGTCCGTTTTCAGTGCTGTTTTTTTTTTTAAACTGCATAAATTTTTGAGATCTTACCATCCAGATCATGAGTTTTAGTTTTTAAATCCATATTATCTACATATTTAATATGGCTTCTACAAGTAATCTCTTGCTTACCAACACCAACTACTTCCAATGGAAATCTTAGTTTTAAATCCATATTATCTACATATTTAATATGGATTCTATAAGTAATCTCTTGCTTACTAGCACCAACTACTTCAAATGGAAATCTCATATGGAAGATTTATTAAGAAGTAAAGTCTTGTACCGAATTACCTTAGGAAATGAAAAAACACCCATTGATGATGATAATAAAGTCAAATAGGCTAATAGGAGTGACGAAGCACGTGAACTAATCATAATGTCCATCTCTCTTGATTTAAGGTTCGACCTTAAAGAAATTGATGACCCCCATGAAGCTTTGGAAAATATTGAATCTGTGTTTGGTAAACTCAATATTAGTCGAGCACAACAGTTAGAAAATCAAGTACTGACCTTAATTCCAAGTGTTTTTTCTTGCCTTGGAGACTATCTATCTAAGTTTAAAACACTCAGAATGTTATGTGAAGAATGTGAGATAGAAATGGAGGAAGAGTGTTGCATCTATCTTATTTTGTCTAAGCTAGGTAGTTCATATTCTGTGTTTGTATCTACCTTTTATGCCATGAGAGAGGATCTAGGGAAAGCTTATCAAAAACCCACTCTTGAGTCCTTTTGTGCTGCTTTGATTAGAGAGGAAGATAAGCGTATACACCTTGGAGTGATTAGCACTGCAGGTACCTCCAACAAAGCCTTAGTTTCCCAACATAAAGATAAACCCAAGTATCCCAAGAAGAAACATCCTCGCTACAACAACAAGCAACATAAGGGTCCCAAACTCGCTCAGACAGCTTCAACTCCTAATGGTGACAAAGGTGAAAAATATAAAACTAAGAAGACTGACAGACATTGCAACTTTTGTGATAAAGATGGTCATGATGAGTCCAAATGTTTCAAGAAGATGGCATATTTAGAAGCAACGATGAAGAAGCACAACATCGGTATTGATTCTACTTCTTCTTATTCTTCTCATGGACATGCACTTTCCGCTTCTGGTTTCTCCTTCAATACAACTTCCACTTCTTCTTCTGATGAGTGGCTTATTGATTCAGGAGCATCTTATCATATGGCTAAGGATAAAGACATATTTTATGCTCTAAATGAATGTAACACCAAGAAAATATTTGTTGGTGATGATAGATCTCTTAATGTTGTAGGATCTGGAACAGTTCAAGTAGATAATGGTAATTTCAATGATGTATTATGTGTTCCAAGTTTTTCTTGTAACCTTCTATCAGTATATCAAATCACTCATTTAGGTGAAGGTAAAACCGTAGAGTTTTCACCTCACGAAGTTGTAATCGAGGATCTAAAAGATGCTAAGCACGTTCTTGCAATTGAAATTGTTGATGATATTAAGAGGTTGTACAAGTTTGAAAACTTTGGGTCATCATATTTTTCATCAATTTTTGTTGCTCATAGCGATGACTTGAGCAAACTTTGGCATGAGCGGTTCGGTCATCTAAACTATTGCTCATTGCAACAACTATGCAATCAACATATGGTGATTGGTCTTCCTCCTGTTTCATGCAGAGATGGTGTTTTTGTTGGTTGTGTTCTCGACAAACATCACAGGGACAATTTTGACAAACGTGCCTCTTGGCATGCCTTGGGCCCTTTGCAGTTTGTTCACAGTGATTTGTGTGGTCCACTTTCTAATCCTTCTTTTTCTGGGTGTAAGTATTTATTAACTTTCATTGATGATTTTTCCAGACGTACTTGGGTTTACATCTTAAAAATTAAGAGCAAAGTTTTTGACAAGTTTTTGGCCTACAAGGCCCTTGTAGAAAAGCAATCTGGACATAAAATTCAAAATTTAAGAACAAATAATGGAGGCATATATGTGAACAATAATTTTACAAGTTACTGCACTACAAAGGGCATCCAAATGAAAAAGACTATTCCATATACACCACAAAAAATGGTGTTGCTGAGAGCAAGAACCACACATTAAAAGAAATGGCTAATTGTATGATCCAATTTAAGGGATTAAGTCTAACGTATTGGGAGGAAGCAATCAACTGTGAAAACTACATAGTCAATCAAACTCTCACAAAGGCTCTTAAAAATATAACATCGGAAGAATCTTGGACTAAAATTAAACCAGATGTAAGTCACTTCTGTGTATTTGCCAGTATAGCATGAGCTCACATTCCTGATGAGAAAAGGAAAGCATTGCAACCTAAAAGTGAGAAGTGTATATTTGTTAGTTATTATGAATATGTTAATGGTTATAGACTTCTTCAACCACATTGTAATGAAATTATTATTAGAAGAGATGTTAAATTTGATGAAAATATCTTGGCCTACAAGCCTAATTCGGTGATTGTGCCTTCTTCGGCCTACGATCCATCTTTGACGTTTGTGTATTCTTCTATTCCTATTATGGTTTCTTATTTAGATGATGACAGTGAGGATGAAAATACACCTTCGCCTGCTCACCTTACTCCAGATGAGTCCTTTGAACCTAAACCAACACCAGTTCCACCGCTTCCTAGATGGGTCAGTTCAACATGAGAAGTAGTTGGTGGTCTTGTCGGTGATCCGTTAGATTAGTGTTAAGCCCTAATGTTGGCTCATTACCCCTTAATTGGGGCATATTAGATTAGTAATGCTATTTTATTTATGTCAGTTTTAGGCCATTAGTTGTAATTTAGATTAGTAATGTTATTTTAATTATGTCGGCTTTAGGCCATTATTTGTAATTATACCTCCTAGTCTCCTATATATACCAAGGAGACATTTTCATTTTGAATCATCTTGGACTTGAACATTTAAGTGGGGTAAAAGGAGGTTGCCCCCTCGA
>JASDQU010361574.1:0-11752 GCA_032191745.1 Picea mariana | reverse complement strand
CCCATTCCCTCCCCACCCGATACACCACCCACCGCACTATCCACTCCTGACTCCCCACTCCGTGGCACCCAATCCCGTGACCCCCCGGACTTCCCAATTCCTATCACTTAGTCACATCTCCCAGTCCTAACACAACCGCAGATCTTGTCAGCCACCTCAGCAGACCACACAACCAAATCACTGTCCCTCTAATCCCCATAAATTAACTAACGTGACTTTTCATTAAGTCGTACGTTTTCAAGAAATAAACTTTGACTAAAAATATATATATATATATAAATTAAATCCTAACTTATTAAATTTTTTATATTTTTATATATATGTATATATTATTTTATATTAAAAAAAAATATTATCAAAAAAATATTTACAAGGAAGCAAATAAGTAAAAAAATAAAAAATAAAAAGTTATTAAAAGGGTGATATAAAAAAATAAAAAATAAAAATAAAAATTCCCAAGTCCAATTCAAGTTAAAAAAAAAGTACAATTCAAAATGGAAGGAGGAAGATTCCCTCATACTTATAAAAAATATGTGGATCCCTTATTAAAAGTTAATGGGATTATTCAAGGAAAGAATATCAACATCGTTATTTGCCCGACCGCTAAGAAAAATCACATTAATGTTGACCTCGCAAACCAATTAATGGTTTTAGAACCAGATATAATTGAAAATGACATGTGTCTTTCCGATGAGAAATATGACATGAAGAACCTACAACTATCTATGGGCGATTACAAATTCACAACTAAATTCAATGTCGTATCAATCTATCAAGACAGTGTTGATATAATTCTAGGGTCAACTTGGGTAGATACATTAGGTACTTTTATTTTCAACAAGGAGAAAGTTTTTAACATTTTCTTATAAGAAGAAGAAATTCACATTACAGGACGCTACAATGAAGTCAATTTCAAAAGCTCCATCATCAGAAGACCTGAAGGACATATCAGAAGTGATCCTTCCAGATAACCAGAAGTCAATACAAAAGTTGCAAGATCGACAAGAATAATGTGACAAAATCATCATTGAAAAAGACGAAGAGATTTCTCGCCTAAGAAATCATAATCAGAAACTACTTGCAAAAATCATGAAATCCAAGGAGAAGAAGCGGTGTTTTCAAAAATTTGAACAAGAAAATCAAGGTCTCAAAGAGAAATTAACCAAAAAAGAGGAAGAAAGCTACTGCCTAAGGAACCTTAATCAAAAGTTACTAGAACAAATTAAAAGCTTAAAGGATGAAAGAAGGGAGAATCTAGAATCAAAAAATAAAGATGACAGGTCAGAAGATAAAGAAGAACTTTTACGATTAAAACGACATAATCAAGATTTACTAACGCAAATCAAAAGGCTTAAGCATGACAAGAAGTCTTTACAAGAAGAGCTAGATCACAAAACATCAATAATCGATAAAGAAGTTGTTAGATGTAAAATTCTCAATTCTGGATAAAGGAGTTAATATAGAACCAATCAACCTTACAACTCAAAAGGATGTGAATCCAATTGATGTAAAGAGGTCTTCAAATGTCGAAGAAGAAACAATCTAGGGCCATGAAGAAAATTCAATTCCAAAAGTTAATCAACGAAAAGCTATAAGTATACGAAGTAAGGATCGAGTTACAAGGATGCCTTATCGACATCCTAATCACAAAAATCGATACTTTAGCCAATCCTTGTATCAACAGAAACAAATGACCAGTATGTCGAAGNGCTCAAAGTAGAAGCTATCATGGGAGTCGAAATACATCAAATTCTTTCCAAGAACCCTATAAACTCCCCATGCAAAAGATCGAATTAGGATGGGCAGACTCCTTTACAATGCGACAGTTCTGCTTAGCGCTTAGAAAATCCTATTGTCTCAAGTCCTCAACGATTACTAACTCGATAATGAAGAATCAGGCAACAATAATTACAAGCTAGCGCAAGAGATAAGTCTTCCATAAAGTATGCTTTGAGGACAAAGCATTTTTAAGGGGAAGGCAATGTTATGAACATAAATATACATAAATAGATATTCATAACATAATAATTAATTAATAAATAATAATAATTATTAATAATGAAAGCTCATGTCTCAAAGGACATGACTATTGGTTAAGGGCACCCCTGCATGGGTATATTAATGAGCCCTCGTTCTCAATTGTAATCATCTTATTATCATCTTATCTTATCTTATCTTATCTTATATCTTATATCTTATCTATTCATTTATTATTTACCGTCCTATATGGATTACTTTGTTATATTCCAAGTATTTTGGATAATTCTTGTGTGAGCGAACTTTGTTCATTTCACAAACCCTCCTAGAAAGAGATTTACTTCAGATCTCCCTTCAACTGACCAAATCGAACTAGTTCTCCTCCAACAATGTGCCCCACCTGCAGAAAACCCCCAAATTTGTGCCTTAACTCTCCAATCCACTATAAAAATCGACCTGTAGATGAATAGAATGGTGAGGGTGGAATCTTTCACCACCTTGACCAAGCTTGGATCAGGAACAGAGGGATCTTTCACCTCCTTGCTAATGTCTAGTGTTTGTTTACTCAAAACCCTCAAAATGTAAGTTGCATAGCTCAACAAGCAATAAGAAAAAATGACATGAATGAGGAGTGAGGCACCCTCCTCTCCCTTTTATACCTCCATCTTCTAATTTTCAGTTGAGTTACTTTATTTCCTTTTCCAAAGTTATCACTTCATTTTCTCCTCAAGTCAACAATCTTTTTTCATACTTTATCAAAGTCACTTTAATAATATAACATTAAGCTCCTTATTGACACTTGAGCACCTCCTAACCCCTTTTACTGTTGAGACTATAGTCTAGAGGGGTGGCCTGACTACTAAGTCCTTAAATGTTCTTGTCAAGGAGAGGGGAACATTACATATGGAGTTAATTGAGGACTCCCTTGAGGGGATGTATGTAGATCTAGGTTGATATCTAGGGTCGTCCACTACAAACCCTAGAAGATCCACGTAGTACCTTACAAAACTTCAAGATGGTTCAACGAAAGATACTCTACAAGTAATCTTCCAAGAGCTTTGAAAAAAAGGACTTGTTAAAGAAAATGTGAAGAGAATGCACCACCACCACTAGAGAAGCACAATCACACTTACAGTTATTCATAAACAAAATCCACAAGATCAAGTGTGATCACTTACTCAAGAAATTGTTTTAATCTTCAAAACCCTAGAAATGAGCATCCATAAAGTTGTAAAGCAATCCACAAGACACCTCCACAAGCAGTCACTCTAATTATCCATCCATAATGATTTTAAAGAAGAGAAAGAGTAGAAAAATAGTAGTAGTTCTCCACAAGTTCTAGCAATGATTTACAAATGAAAAGTGCTTCTCTATTTATATGAGAGATCAAGCACCATTCTTAGCAAAATATCAATATTTTCCTAGCTTAAGCCCTGAAAAAATAGAATAGTGTCTTTATCTCTTTACAAATCCTAGAGATAAGGCCATAATACATAAACAATCCATGATACAAGAATGGATAGGTCAACAAGACCCCCAACGAGTCTCCCAAAATGAAGTAAAGTGCTCAAAATGCTAAGATGTCCACCATAAATTCCTCAATCTCACACATGTGGCACGTGTGGTCTCCGAAGGTGGACGGCTCACTCAGAAGATGTGAAGAGGCATGTGTAGAGGCTCTAAAATGAAATGTTCCCTCCAAAGGGTGCAACGTTTCATCATCTAAGTGTAAAGTCGCCTCCAAAAGGTGCAACATCCCCTCAAAAAGGTGTCATGTCCTCTCACAAGGTGCTAGGCCATCTCAAAAGTGTGATGCCCTCAAGGAAAGCCCAACGTCCTTCATAAAGTGTGGGACAACCTCCATCAACTGCATAAAATGGCCTCCTCAACATCCTCCAAAGGACCAAGGCTCATATCCATGTCATGTCCATGCAAAGTACATCGTCTAATGAGAGGCTCAAATGACCCAATGCAACCATCAATCCAAAGGGCATGTACACAAGTCCATTACAACATATGAAGTGAGTCATCTCAAATGTAAATGCCATTAGATAGATCACATTAAGCAACATCTTCAAACTTCACAATAACTCATAGAATTCATACAATTTTCCAAGCTTAGTTATAGGAGGGTTATCGTTAACCCCTATTACATGTGCCAATACCCAAGAGGAGAAGTATTTCCCAAGAAACCAATCAAGGAGCATGTGTGATGATAGATGGTATGGGGTGGGGTTTAACTTCATGAGTGGCATGAATAGTCATCTGAGGTTATGTAAGATATTCATCCACATGAGCACCTTCGTAATGAGGGAACACTTATGGAATGAGTTTCCCTTTCCTCGGCATTGTGTCTTACCAAACCCCTATTTTACTTTTTCTTTATTCATTTAACCTTTTTTGGCTTTTGACTTTGATTTAGTCCTTTTTTAGATATGCATACATTGCATAGAACTTGGGGTGATGGCCTCATAGCGAGGGGACATTGCTAATGCTTTATTTTTCTTTGGTCTTTCATGATCATTTTGTTTTCTTTTCATTTGTTTTGCATTCCGATTTTAGCACTTTGATTATTTCCCTTCTATATATAGTTGCATCAACCTTGAGCATTCAAGCTCCTTCTTGAGGCTCGCTAGAACTATGAATGTTTTCGATGTTGATCTGTAGCATCACCAGCTCCTTTTCATGTTGAACAGACCCATTTGGGAATCAATGGTGCTCTAATACCATGTCTGAAAAATAGGGTATTCCCATACAGGACGAACACCTTTAGTAACCACTCACAGTACCAAATCAAAAATCAATACACCAATGTTTTTAGGTGGTTAAAACCCTCAAAGAGGGAAACAATCCATAACCCTAGCGAACGTGGCCACTTGAGGCAATATATTAATGCAAAAGAAAAATATTTTACAAGAGAGTTTCTTACTATCGACCATCAACAAATGACCCTCTATGCTCTTTAAATAAAGATCATAAACCAATCGGGTGCTAAGCCATGGATCAATATAGTTGTTAAGATCAAGGAGAATATGAGCCATCGGATCACTCTATGTCTAGAACATATCGTGATCATCAAATTACATAACTACAAATATGGGAAGCATCATCAGTCATCTATCTGTGGAGAATCATGGATCTCGTCTGTGGGACTATTGCCTATGATATAGATCAAAGGAGAAAAAATCTCCTCTAGTTACCCCTAGATGTGGGGGGTAAGACTATGCATCCATCAAGGATGCAACCAAGGGGTGATTAACAAGGCAAGCACAAGTGAGAAGACCACCAAGCAGCAAGCACAATCACCATCCAACCAAGGAGAAGTGAGACTCCTCCAACCAAAGATATCCATCAAATGATATAACGTAATGAAGATAAGGGGCTCCATGAAGATGAATCCCCCAAGTTGGTCCAATGCTCCAAGAGTACTAACATGCAATAGTTAATCTCCATCAATGTGATGAAAATCATAAGATGGAACCTAGTACAATTTGCAGACAAATAAATATTGTATGAATACTAAAAGTGTAGCATTCTATACAAGTAATCCTTGTCAATGTTGTCAAACTTGGACTCAAAGAAGACTCAACGGGTGTAGGGCTCAGCAAAACTCAGTTCAAGACTTGGTGAAACTCAACAAACAAACAAAAAAATTCAAAATATAGTAATTTTTTTGCAAACTGAGTCTAAGCTGAATCTGGCAGTGCTTGGTGAATCCCAAGCCTATTCAGCAAGTCTCTATTGAGTACTAATTTGAGACATGGCTCGACCAGACTCGACAAGTCAAATGACACTAATCCACATACAAATAAGTGATGAGGATAGTGCTAGGGATATGGAGCCATAGATTAGTAATTCAAAACCATGTGTGACATTTGTTGTATTGATAATTGTGGTGAAAATTAACTAATGTTGACCATGTGTCCTTGGTTCCAACGCCAATTACCTCTAGAGTTTGAGCAACATGCTAATAAATTTGTTTTTCTTTAAATGAACATCTAAATCAAGTTGTGGTTCTGAGGTGTCACAAAAACCAATCCTTTAACACACACATGTGCCTATGCACACACTACACAAATGATTTGACTCTAAGTGCACGAAATGTGGAAACATGTACAAGGTTCTAAAATCAATAACACCTAGAAACATGACCCCCACAAAATGGGTATGTGGGTAAAACACAATATATAAAATACAAAAGTGTAGATATATAATTCTTTTTATAACACATTATCTTGCAAGAAAATAAGCAAGATAATAAGAATGATACACATAAACAACATTTTAGAAGGAGACTCGTGTCTATATTAACTCTCATAGATGATTACGTGATGCAAAATCTTGTAGCTTGGTGGTCTTAAGTCTTGACTAATGCCAATCCCATAGCTTGATAAATTATAAAATCTAGTGGAAACGCTACAATCCTACCAACCCTAAAATCTTGAAAACTATTAAGTCTGTTGAATTCTGAAGGGGATATGAAATTCTACTCTCCATATGAAGTCTGAAGAGGTTGGAACCAATGTTGAAAAAGTAGGCATCGGCATAAAGTCAACGAGGGTCCGAAAAACATTGTTTCGGAAAAAATCGGCAAAAAAATTGGAAAACCACAGCAAACATTAAAAAATACGAAATATATTCATTTTTTCAAAATTTAACATATAAAGCAACAATAACATCAGATAAACACATTAGCACATAAGTATGGATAAATCATTGATATATATGATGTAGTGGATGCCAAATAAAAAATTATACATCAAAGTTGATACTAAATCCTGAAGGGCCTAAACCAATACAAAATGACATCACATATATAACTATAAATGTATCTCATCATCATGAGGTAGATGTACAATGACAAATGAAACAAAACTAGCAGGTAGCTATCTAATATCAATTCCCTCTCCCCCCTTTACGGGAAAAGAAAATGGGTTGTTTGTCAGGCCTACCCCTGACAGTAGAAGGCCCTGAGTCTGACAATGGACAACGACTGGTGTGTGTAGAAGTAGGTGTATCAATAAGTGTAGAATGTGGTACTGATGCTAGCACATCACCCTCCATAATGTCTTCAAGTTGCTCCCACTCCTCCTCCTCCTCCTCCTCCTCCTCCTCCTCCTATTGCTCCTCCAGGTCCTGTTGTTGTTCGGGTTCCTCATGTAACCGTGCAGGTGCCTCCTCCATGATAGGCATTGTTACCCCGAACCTAGGGGTAACTAAGGAGATTGTGCCTCGAGGCCCACAGGTTGCAGACATGGAGTGTTGAGAGCCAAATGGGCAGAGCATGGCCCTGGAGGGCCCCACCCATTCATTGGTGCATTCTATACATCACTAGCAGTAGAGCAACATCCACCACATCGGCCTGGCCCTAGAAGACATTGGGTCTTGCTCCATGAGGTAATGAGTTTGGATATCATGGTAAGTCTCACATTAAAATTTAATAATTAAAGCATTTGGATATGTTGCAAGGATCTTTCTTGATTACAGAACGCTTGCTTGGAAATTATACTTTTTGCCTTATTTAACCTTGGTGGGTGTCACTCTGTCCTAGTAAGATGGTCACCCCAGGAATGGGGTGCTAATGGGGGGTTCCTTAAAGAACCATCGTACCATTCCCGATCATACTTACCATTTTCCATACTCATTCCATTTTCTTTCCTTCTCTTTTGAGTTTTCAGGTGTACTGACACAAGAAGGGATTGTACCTCATTTCATGGGAAGAAGGGGTTGAAGGCCCAGGGGGAAAAGTAGCTGGCAAAAGATAAAAGGCAATCATACACCTTCCAGATGCTCGCCCAGGGATCTCGAGAACAATGAAATTTTTCTCGAAAAAAATGAGGAACCCATAAAATTAATAAATGCAAACTAATATTCATGTAGACCAGAGTAGATCGTTTGTGGGTTATGCATTTCCTTTTAGTGCCCCTTATTGACTTCAAGCTGGGAAAGCATGATGGCCAAGGTAGAGTAACGTATGGGCAATGTTTTTCATGCTTAGGTAGTGTTAGAAATAATAGGTGTACTCATTTAACCATAGACAATATAGCAATATTGTCACCCAACCATAGGCTGAAGCCACCCCCGAGCACCTTAACCATGACAGCGAGAATAATTCTAGAAGCAAACCCTAGGTCCAAAAGCCAATCAAGGTAGCGTACCAATCTCTAGAGCTAGCGTACCAAGCAGAAAGTCCAAACCATAACGAAGAGAAAGTCCAAGCCTAAAACCGAAAATACTAGTTGCAGTAGTTGCAACTGCAGCTACTCCCCAAACTTGCGCACTTACTGAATTTCTGCAATTGCGAGTTCTATGTGCCAAATGAGCTCTGGCGTCCTGTATTTACACTGCTCCCCCTTAGCTGTCTGGGCCGACTTCTCATTCTAGAGGCTAAAAACTCAATATTAAATATTTCCTTTAGCCAACTTGTCTTCTACGGTTATGTCCAATGCTTTAGGGTTTCTTCTTGCTTCCCGGAATATTCTATTCTTGTCAGGGTTACACGTGGAGTTTTAATACCTCCCGCGGCTACCATAATATCAACACTCCCTCCTAGCTAGGGAGGTATTTAAAGGTAATCGTCTTGAGCACAAACATATCATTCAACCAGTAGCATCATCATAGCCACACAGCCTATGTCATGATCAAATCATGAGCACCATCATCACTATCAATATCATCTGATAGCATTAAGTGTATCATCTGTCAAACCCATACTCCATCTGAGTAATCAAGCATGATGCCGGATAAGTCACTCACTCCACAGAGTGATACAAGAACCATTCTTCTAATTCGGACACATGTCCTAGAAGAATAACTATTCCAACAGATGCCATGCCATGGGCTACAAGGACTAATCTTCTAATCTAGACATACGTCCTATAAGAATAAATGTCTTGGACCATTTTCCACCTGGAGAATGTCTCTCCACCAGCACACTGACTATCCATCTAGCTGATAATTATTTCCAACACTACTAATAGTCTTCATGGCAATCGGAACAATGCCATTCAATAGAACACAACCGTGTCTATCCATAGTAGTACACAACTACTATCCAGTGGTACACAACCACACCAAGTAGCACACGACTACTTAATTAGTGGAACATATCCACCATAGTAGCATACAGCTACTGTCCAAAGACATACAGTCTCCACAGTAATCATATCATCCGATATCAACCTGCATAACAATATCATGATACAAACTAAGTTGTCTGGGTCATTCTTCCACTCACATATGTGAGATCTGGAAGAGAATCTGCCCTCAGGAGGTAAAACATCAGCCATGGGCTATTTGTAGTATTCTTCTCAAGCATAGAAGAATAATTGTCCCTGATTTCTGAGCCTGGACAAATCATAGTGCAACCTCGAGGGAATGAGTCTGCCATAGTGAATGCTTGTCCCCGCTTGTTGAACCTAGACCATTCACCTAACTGGGCCATTCCTCCGACACCAATCATAGTGCAACCTGGATAGAATGAGTCTGCCCTAGGGAATGACTATCCGGACCATTTCCTAATGGAAATGATTGTCTTGCACCAACCTCCAAAACAGGTCATTCTTCGAAACTGCTCACAACTGTGAACTTCGAAAGAATGAATGCCTGGCAAGGCGAACTACTCTACTTGACCACTGCTCATAGTGACTGCCAAGAAGAATGGTTGTCCTAGACCATTCCCCCACACTGGCCACAAAGGGAATTGTTGTCTATGATACATCAGCAATCTTATCAGACCATTTTCATTACGAAAATGATTGTCAGATCTGGACCATTTTCCGAACTGGAAAATGCCTGTCTGCCATAAATCTCAAACACTTTCCGAATTGGAAAGGAACTGCTCATTCTGGACCATTTTTCAAACTGAAAAACAATTGTCCATAAATCAATAACATTTCAATGCTCCCTCCCAACCTGGGAGTAATCTCTTCCTTTTTCAATAAGGAATTCGTATCCACGAGCCCTAGCTTGTTTCTTAAGTACGCAAAATTTTCATCTTTGACGGAGGCTTTACCAAAATATCTACCATCTACTCATCTTTGGAGATATATTGGAGAACCACTTCTCTTTTTTGGACTTCATCACGAAACACTAGTTTTCTCTGAAGGCTTCATATAGCTCTGATCATTATAATATATCATGGTCGAATTCAACACTTTTGTTTCCTGTTAGCTCATGATATCGTGGCAAGGCTCAAACTGAAACATATCCAAGTAGCGCTTCTTATGTCATCAAGAGAATTTTCCATGGATTAACAATCCATCATCCCAGACTTCTGAGTAACTATTCTAATACACTATCTCTATCATAGAAAGTTTTCACCACGCTTATGATGTATATGAGATACTCTGCATCAGGTTGTTTGAATGCATACAAGGTCTTCTTGCATACATGAGTCTCTTTCTGGTATAAGCTTCTTTCTCACTTGCTTTATTGGGAAGAACAGTCTTTTACATGTAAATTCCAATCCATGGATACTACAAGAGGTATATCTGGTTCACTAGAACAAGTTGTTGTCATAGTCTTCTCCCTCCTTCTAGAAGAATCTTTGAATCTTGCAATGCTTCCATCATAAGTCTTTTTCACATCTTCTTACATACATTGTTCTTCATCATAACTTCCATTTCTTCTGCTCGATTGCTTCTTAGTGGGTTCAATCCAAGCTGGTAGTCTTGTGATTCTCGGTATAATAATTGGTTGTTCTTGTTTTTCTTTCTTTCTTGGAAACTTCATGTTCTTCCTCATGTCTCTCTTTAGCTCTTGGGTCCATGGGGTCTTCTATATGCCTTGAAGATTCCAGCTTCTTCCTTTCATCATAGGATCATGGATGTAGATGAGCAACCAAGGATACTTTAAGGCTTCCTTTCGAAGAAGACTTCTTCTAGAGTCGAACTGGACATGTGTTACTTATCATGGCTGCTACTTTCAATTGGAACATGGACAAATACTTCATAATCCTCAGTGGATCATATCATTTAGGATTAGTTCCCTCCTAATCCTTGCTTCATGAATGAATGCATACTTTTCTTTTGGAATTCTGTAATCATCTCCCTCCATCTAAGAGAGTCCACACTTCTGTATGCATCCTTATTGCCTTCTGCAAAGTGTCACAAGTCTTTTTCTAATTTCTTCTTGATTGTTGACTTCTTTCTGTTTTGACTTCTTCTAGGTTTCTTCAAGTTTGATTCTGATTTCGGCTTACCTTGCAGTTGTTACTTATGCAATAGCTTCCACAGGAATTGTTACCAAGGATTGTCAATGTACTTCATCTTTTCATGTGTATTGCTTGACTTGTAGTCATCGTGATAGCAATCCTTATCTTCTTATTCTTCCATAGGTATTGTTTCACTTGAACATCTCATCTTCTAAGAAATAGATATGTACAGAAACTATGTAAACATGGTATGTACAAGAACTATGAAGAATATTGTTACCTTGTCTTAGAGGAAGAAGTTTGTTTTATCCTGCTTGGCCTTCTTTGAGGGTTCCCTTTCTTCGGCAACTGATGCTTCGTTTGTTTCCTTCCTTAAGCCAAACTTCCTCTTATTCCTGAAACTCTTGAATTTTGTTGTGAAGGCTTGATCATCGTATTTCTTTTGGGATTTCTCTTTTGTGCTAATCCGTGATTCTTCTTGTGCACAGCAAGTCCAACGTTCTTCAAATGTGAGATATTCCTTTCTTGTGTTCATGCTTGCGGCAAATGCATCCCATGTCTTGGGAAGGTTGTTGAGTACTATATTTACCAGTTTCTTGAAATGATTTCTTCAATAGCTTG
>JASDQU010361573.1:0-11724 GCA_032191745.1 Picea mariana | reverse complement strand
TTAAGGGAATCATATCAATGATCCATCTTTATCAATTGGTTTCCACTTGGAAATCTATCATTCTCATCAAGGGCATCATATCAATGATCCATCTTTATCAATTGGTTTCCACTTGAACATCTATCATTCTCATCAATGCATATTCATTGTTCATCAATCATCAATCAATCAATTAATTGACATCAATCAATGACATCAATCAAACCAAACCATTTATATCAATGACATATGATCCAACAATCTCCCAAATAATCAAATCATTGGCATCAATGACAACATGATCCAACAATGTTTAACCCCCATTTTGGATAAAAACTGAGTCAGCTTACCAGAAACGAAAGCAGGACCATTGTTTGTAATAATTTCCAATGGAAGACCAAATCTAGAAAAAATATAATTTTCAAGGAAAGAAATTGCCCAATCATCTATGGAATGTTTAAGTGGGATATATTCAACCCATTTTGTTAAATATTCGGTGGCTGTTAGAATGAAAACTTGTCCAACTGAAGAAGGAGGATTAATAGGACCAATAAAATCCAATCCCCACTTTGAAAAGGGAAACTCTAGCAGGACAGGTTGTAATGGCATGGTTGAAAGGCGTTCCTTCCCAAAAAAAATTTGACATTTGCCCCAAGACCTGGAAAAAACATAAGAGTCACGAAATATTGAAGGCCAATAATATCCTTTTCTAATAATCTTGAAAGCAATGGTTTTTGCAAAAAAATGAACTCCTACATGAATGAAAGAGCTTGAAGAACCGTGAGCTTCTTGCAACAATTTTTGTGCGTCTTCATTGTTTACACAGGGAAGCAACAAACCATCAGTAGATCTTTGAAATAAAATATCCCCTATAATGCCATATCTTGTGGATTCAAGAGAGAGTCTTATCCTTTGATGAGTGTCTAAGTTTTCTGGACATCTTTGGTTCTGTAAATAATAAACCAAATCCTTGTACCAAGGATGTTCAGACACAKGAAGGGTATGATCRTCAATGTAAAAGAGGGTTGAAAGGGAACTATCTTCTTCATCAATMTCTTCACCATCCTCAGCATGTTGGGCCAAGTGAAGGGCTAGGTCACGTCCCTTGATAGTGGTAGAWGTCACGATATTCAAATCATGCTCTTGGATTTTGGCAAGCCAATGTGCAAGTTTTCCTAAAAGATAAGTCTATGAGAGCAGAAACTTAACAGGAGGTAATGGGACCTTTACCAACATATGCTTACCTAAGATGTAGTGGTGAAACWTCTCAACAACCTTAACAGGAGTGAAAGCATGTTTCTCAATAAAATAATATTTAAATTCATCATCAGTCAAACTTTGACTCATGTAAGCCACCAGTTTTTCATTACCTTGGTCATCATTTTGTATGAGGACAACATAAACTGCCTCTTYAGTAGCATTAGTATATATCGTGAATTCCTTCTCAAAATCCAGCTTCGCCAAAACTAGTGCATAATGGATTTCTTTCTTAATCCCTTCAAAATCATTTTTGACATTGTCTGTCCAAGAAAAAGGATGATCTTTCTTAAGCAGATTATGAATTGGTTTGACCATCACGAAAAAATTTGGGACAAACCTACGGACAAAGTTAATAACACCCATAAAATCTTGAATTTATTTCTTTGAAGTGGGAGCGGGAAGGTTAAGGATAGCAACAATCCTTTCAAGATCAATGCTTATGCCTGAATCAGAGATGATGTGTCCCAAGAGTTTGCCCTCGATAACACCAAAAATGGACTTGGAAGGATTTAGAGAAATGAAAAATTTCCTACATCGCATGAGAACTTTTCTCAAATGACCAAAATGATTCGATCGGATTTTAGAGTATATTGTTAAGTCATCAAGGTAAATCTGAATGATTTTACCGATCAAATCGTCAAAAGATAATTGCATAACTCTTTGAAATGTGGCACCAACATTAGATAAACCAAAAGGCATACGTTCATAAGCAAAGATACCCCAACGAGTAATAAAGGTGGTTTTATTTTTATCTTCCTTTTTTACCTTGATTTGATTGTAACCTGAAAAACCGTCAAGTAAGGACATCATTTGTGACCCTGCAACTTGCTGCAAAATCATTTCCATGTTAGGGAGAGGGAAGTGATATTTTATGCTAGCTCAKTTTAATGCGTGAAAATCAACACATGATCTAATCTGACCGGTTGTTTTCCGAATARGAACCAAATTTGAAACCCACTCAGAATACTTTACCAGAAAGATTATTCCAACCTTCAAGAGCTTTATCAATTCCTTTCGAATAGTTGCTTCTAAYGCAGGGTTAATAGGTCTTTGTTTMTTCTTTACTGGTTTTACGCATTTMTGAATGGGGATGGAATGATGTATAATACCAGGATCAAAACCACGAAGATCCTCATAAGACCAAGCAAAAACATCTTGAAATTCACCAAGCATCTTGGCAAACTTCACTCTCTCTTCATCTGAACATTTGGCACCTATTTTAACATTCTTTGGGGTCTCAGGTGTCCCAATGTTCAAGGAGATAGTTTCACCCACCTTCCTTTTCGACTCCTCTTCCTTCTGTTTCTCCTTGTTGCCTACATCACTTGAAGAAAATGAACTCTCTAGAGGAGTCAAGCCTTTAGGAATCTTGTTATCTTCTATGGACATAATTTCCCTAGGCTTAAAAGGTTCATTTTCGATAAAAGCACAAATTCTCTCATTATTAGGGAAGACCTGCAAAGATTCTATATTTTCGGGGATATGTGGACGATATAGAGATTGGAAAGTGCAATCAGGTCTATGTGAAAAAAGTTGTCGAGTAGGAGAAGCTGAAAAAGCAGCTAACTGATCAACCATTGAGTTTAGTTCCCTCTTTATGTGAGTGATATTGAAAGATAATAGGTTTGAGATAAGAGGCCAAACAATTTGGGTGTATCGTTTCATAAAATTGTTGCTAGGGGAATAAATCTTATGTACAATGTTAACAAAAAGCTCGGAATCCCCAAAAAATGAAAGGTGACCACAACCAAGATTATAGGCGTTTTTAATGCCTAATAATAGATCTTCAAATTCAGTGGCATTGTTTGTGGAAGAAAACTCCAACCTATAAGAAAAGTTATGGATTTTTCCTACAGAAGAAATCAAGACAACACCAGCTCCATTACCTTCATTACAGCATGAACCATCAAAGTGCATGTGCCACATACCATCATCTAAATTGATTTTTTCCAAATGAATATTATCCTCCTCAGTGAAGATGGAATACACTCCTAGGTCCTCTTCGAGATAGTTTACATTAGGTTGTGGGACACTCTATATGTAAGGTGATATTCTTCCTTCTCTAAGGACTATAATGTTTTTTTTCGTTCCGAGGAATGGATAAATGTGTTCCATCGAGTGAGAGGTATCCACCTATTAAGGCTTGCCAATCTCTTCCTAGGATAATTGAGTAATTACTGACAGGCATATTGATTACCTGAAATCTTAGGGTCGTCTTTTGTTGTAGACTATTATAGGAGAACATGCTTCTAGCATTTTCGTCTGTACAAGACAAGCCTATCTCTTCCAGAATAATATTCGACATCACACTTGGGCTTGAACCACCATCAATGAGGCAACAATGGGAAATATTATCCATGATATTTATAGAAATATAAAAATGTTTTTTTTTTACAGGGTATCTAAAGTTATGTACACCTAATTTATTTACGAAAGAATCCTCTCCGTCTACCTCTTCAGGAAGATTGGCTACAACATAATATTTTCCTTCCATGAATTGTTTCATATGCATCTGTTGTTCAGGGAAGACAACCATTTCTAGGAGGGTTGCATCTGCTTTGATGTTGGCCAATTGATTCAAGATATTGTATTTGAAAGAGGGAGTATGGGGAGTGATTCTTTGACTCTCAGGAATTTTAGGAACCTGGGGAGTAGCAGCGGTTGAGGATGAGCTTGGGCTAGAAGAACGCATCAAATTTACCATTGGGAGCATAGGATTTTCTCCTAGTGTTGATGACCATGACATCCTCTGGCTCTGCAAAGTCTAGTACATCAATAGTAGCTTCTGGTCTTTTACCAAAGATCTTATCTCTGACACTCTTCTTTACCTCACACGTGGTTTCTTCATGGTGTTCTTCTCAAAAGTTACACCAACTTCGAGGCAAGATAGCCTTAGGCTGAAAATTGTTTTTAGCTAGATTTCTAAAGGGGGTTGTAGAAAAGATTGAAGCTCCATGAGTGAGAGGGGATAAAACACCCTTCTACTCAAATTCTATCATACAATTATTCATATCTTGTACTAGCTATAAGAGAGCGGACATGTATGTCTTTCTAATTGATTCTCCCTAGGGAAGATCAGTTCTTTCAAGTTTTCTTCATACTCTGAGAAAGTATGCAGAGCGGATCCGAGATTGTTGATGGCCTTTTCCTCAAGCCTATGATGGTAGGGATAAGGCAATGCATTGTAGTATTGCATGAAAGAGGCTTGGTTCTGAGGGCAGATAAGTTCAGGGATTTGATTATACAACTTGGTGAAACACAAGTTGAAAGACCCGATGGTCTCACCATCTTTGTAAGTGACATTATTGTATTCCCTTAACTTCTTGGCAGGGCTTTTGGATTTCCCATAAGTGGATCAGAACCAATATATTAACTCCTCCCAAGTAGACAGGATCTTAGGAGGAATGTCAAAGAAGTTGGCCACAACCTTTCCTTCCAAGGAATTGACAAACAAGCGCATGCAAGTGTCATTGTCGTTAGCCCCTATGTTATAACAAGCATTAGAAAATTCCACTAGGTGTTCATTTGTACTGATAATGTTATTCCCTGAAARCTTAGGCAAATTCTCCTTAAACTTCGGAAGTGGGCGAGTAGCAGGTGCTAGGTTAAGAGGAGAGGACACATGCCACAGTGTGGTTGTGGCATCTTCTTTGAACTRAAAARGCCCATACTTTTTAATGAMTTTGGTGGGGTTTGTAGTAGATTGGACAAGTATATGGTGGCTATATAAGMTACAAATCATTGATGATGATGAATATTGAGAAGATGAAGCACTTCCAGTGCCACCAGATCCACCACTAGATGCCATCTTTTGGAAGATAGATGAGGGAAAGATAGATGAACTGGATGAATCAGATAAAGTTCTCCTTAGAGAACTTGTTGGGCAGATAACACAATGTTTCTCCTTCCTATTTCAACAATAGGATTGATTTCAGGTGACAAGCCTCTTCTTCTTCTAGAAGCACGAGAATCTAAGGACATGAAAGAAAGGAAAAAACTTGAAGAAACAAAGGGTTACTGCTGATTTCTAGGTTGTCTACGCCTAGCCTCCAATCATTCTTGAGCACTAATATCTCGCTCAATTGTTGCCCAAGAATGGTTAAGTTCAACACGGGTATTGGCAGTGTTTAGAATGGTGTTAAACAGGTTCAAAGAAATGTTGGTCTGGTCTTGAAGATTGAGCTGCCTTGCAACAGGAACAATCATTAATAGCAAAATAGTCAAAGAATCAATTTCAAAAAAAGAAAGATGTATCGATGAAAAACGAGTATAAAAAAATTAACCAGAGAGATATCGAAGATCTCCCTAGTATGGTCACCAAATAAATGTTGAGGAAAAGATATGAATTAATCTTACTTAAGCATTTTCATACTTTACTTCACTAAAGCAATGTAAACGAGAATTTAAACCTATGTTTATAGCCAACAAAAATAACGTCCTAACTCACAAGTATTAATTACTAGTGCTTAGGCTAGTCCTTTATCAACAAAAATCTTGCTGGAAATCCACTTTTTATGTAATTTCTGAATATAACAGTAGCTAAAATAAATGTAAGAACAAAAGTAAAGACAACAAGATGATAATCAAGATAGATGAGACATAAAGCAATCCTTTATTTCATTCCAATTCACCAAAGAGTCATTTTCTTTACAAAATCTCATACAAAAATATTGGACCAAAGTCAAACTTAGACATCCCTGATGAAACATACAAAAGGACCTCTGACAGAAAACCAAAATTGAACTCTAAAAGCTGGATCGAATTGCCACAGATTTCTTCACACTCGACTTGCACAATAGCCTTTATCAGTCATGAAAATTAATTCAAAAACAGACAAGTCCACACAGACTATCAAAGATAGATCAACACCTCTTAAAAATAGTGTCTGAATGATTTGATTCAACCCTGAATACTATTGTCTACAATAAGACCTTGCTATCACAAAAGAGAATTAGGCTTTGATGAATATATGAATGAATGAAAACTGAACTATCTTAACACAAAATCAAAGAGAAAACCTTAGCATGCTTTTTCTTTTGTCCTCCTCTTGTTCCTCCCTTTCCTTTTTCTTTAAAAAAATTATAATTGGTTGAAGTAGTTGAACCAACTCATCAGTTAAGTTAATTAAAGACTCAACTAACTTTAGTTAGGGGGAAAAGTCATAATCATAATAAGGGTCATAAATAAATAATAACTAGTAGGTGGGACCCCTTGTGACTCCCTTTAGTTCATAACAATCATAACAATCATAACATAACCATTAGTTAAGAAAAACATGGCTCCTTGTGTCTCCCATCAACATATTTTTTTTTGGCAATGTTAGCTCATGAAATTGAAATTGTTTCAAAAATAATACTCATATATCCAAAATAAAACATGCTATCTAAAGATCCCTGAAGTCAATTGTCATAAATCGACAGATAAATAACAATTTAAAATCCATATTTCCTTGTCTACGATGCAACCATTTTTTTAGTCCTTCTCTTAGATAGAAGCGTAATAGGCCTTTGTTTTTAGCCTTTATTTGAATATCTCACTCCTACATGCATGATTGATTAGTAACATTCTTTTAATTAACCATACATGACAACTCTTTTAAAATATGAAGTGGATTTCGGCTCAAAAATATATCATACTCATGCAATCCAATCCATACAAATTGTTTTATCGTTTATCACTGAGCATGGGGGTGAAAAAGGGTTATGGGATATGTGAGGGGGTTGTATTTAGCGAAAATATGATAAAGTGAGGGTGAAAAAACATGGTTACTGCTCAATGATAACAACAATCAACTGAAAAGAAAACCAATAAAACATCACTGTAATCCACACCAGTCACTGTCAATTTCAACTGCCTTAACACCAAAATTCTTTTTACTGTAATTAATCTCAAAATATGGAGTGGAAAAATGAAATGGGAAGATCAGGGTATTTGTAATTTGTGGAAAATGAAAATCATGGAAGGGGAAAAAATGATTACTATTCATGAAATTAATTGAGTGATCCATAAAACATTATGCGAAAACGGTGTATCAACCATCATTCATTTTGACCAAATAACAATTTCTGTGCATTTCACTAGTTCTTTGTTCATAATCAAATACCCAAAACAGTGTCACCACAAGACAATATGTATTCCACCCAATTTGTAAGGGGTTATGTTCCTTTCATTTACTTTTCTTTGCATTTCATAACAATTTTCGAACAATACTCATTTCCAATCTGTGACCATTCAAAATCAACCACTGCCTATAATCAACAAATATACCTCAATTCATTTTTCCAAAAATAACCATGAAGTCATAGTATCATCTCCATCGGGTCTGTCATTTGAATGCAATGACCTTCGTTAAATAAATAAGGACAGAAACCCAAAAACCAGATCAAATTGCCAAAACCCGAATTGACAATTAAAAAGACAATAGCCACCACCCAACACAAGACATGCGCCAAACAATTCAATCATGCATGTGTAATTCCATCACTGTGGAAGCCCAATCGAATGTGACTAAAAAAACTAGGCCACCCAGCCAGCCGACGAGGTACTGATAACAAGCCTGTATCAACAAATGATCGGGTTGCAACCAATCATGCTCAAAACTCTGTGGGTAACTCTGAGTGTGAGAACCCAAGCCATCTATGTTATACACAGTGCGCATCCAACAAACACAATGAGGAAACATCTCCATTTCACAAAAAAAATATGCAACCATTGCAATAACTCATCTATCAGGTTGATCCATCGATTAAATACAATATTGTTGTGATCTAATCACACTATAATCGACTATCCTGTGCAAACCCAGGTTACATAGGCGAACAAATATAAAGATGTAGTGGAAAAAATCTCTACAGTGATCTGGCTCAATATTCATTCGCCCCCCCCCAAAAAAAAACACAGTTACCATACCCATTAAATCATTTAAAAAAACACCATGCACACCCATGCATAAAATCGAATTAGGGCAGAGGCCTTCTTCATTAAGAAAAATGAGTTATTAGCATAAGGAGGGTGATTGTACACTTTGAAAGTGCAATTTGGAAATGTAGGGTTTATCATCATTATCACAGAGGCAGTAACCAAATGCTAAACCAATATGACTGCCATATGCTCAATTGGGCGAGTCTGTATCCAAAGTAGTCAACCATACATTCAATCCAAAATAACCCAAAACAACTTGACAGGCCCAACAATCTTCCTATGAAACTCCAGACTAGATGGTTAAGGGTTTGCTCGGTAGCCATCCCAGGAGGAACATAGCCGACTTCTCATAATAGTGAAAACTTTGAGGCCAAAGGTGTACAGCCAAAGAGGGTTATGCTTCGTTTCTGGACGGGAACCAATTCCATGATAGGGGCCATAATAGGAGGTGAGGATTTAACTTGGTGTTGCAGTGTTATTTTCACACAGGGTATAACCCTTGTTCCCTTTGATCAACAACTACCACACAGAGGTGAAGAAAGGGTCGAGTAAGAACAAGAAACTCACTTTGCGACCTCTAATGGTGAGAACAATCAACTACCCACATGTACAATGTGTGGTGACATGAACGCTTTAGTCATTAAACCCCATAAAACCCCATAGCCTGGATACATCAATGTGAAAGCGTGAAAATATCCCACCAAAACCAATGAGGATCTTCTAAGTAAACCAATAAGGGTAACAGAGATCTCTTGTGACTGCTAACGCCCAGGATAATCAGTAATGCTATGAATTCAACACCATTTCAAAGAGAATCATCAATGTTTCATCACAAACACCATTTTACACAGTTGCAATACTTAAGGAAAGAACATATGATACACTTGAGCCAATATCCATTTCATAACCAGAGTAGACTCATGAAGGGATAAAAAAAAGAACATACCTGTAATCAAATGTCTTAAAACACAAGTTGGTCGAGTGGTTCCTCACTGCTAAAAAATCAGAGCATAACCACAACAGTAATGTTTGGGATATGGCTTGACTAGGGAAGCATCCAACAGTAGGGGTAAGGTGATGTGAAGTAAATGCACATCACTTACCTACTGCGAGTTCATTCAATTCATTAGTACACACCAACTACTAATCAAACCAATCATCCACCTTGAATCAACAACCTTTAATTTCCAAGAGTGCCACTCGTATCACATATCACCACCTCTATTATGTAGAAACACATACCAACCATGCTATATACAATCTTGACAACTTGTATGGCTATCCTATGTTAGCTCGGATTTGCCACAACCCTTTTTAATGCACATAGTATAACATGTTAGCATAGGACAATTTCTTCTTTTAGTTTCTTTTTCTTCGTTATTACTAACATGTGTCTATTGCAGGTATCATCAGAATAGTCATCGATGATAACCATGATAAATTCAATTATACTTGATCTTAGAATAGCAAGGGATCCTTGTATAACATGCCTGATCCATTATCCAATAAAACAAGATATCGTCAACCATGAAAGTAGTGTCGAACAGTAACATAACATCGAATAAACATCAGACTTGATCTCCAATCTATGAGGGGGTCCAAACTACTAGTATTATTTATCTTTTATAACAATAGGCTTTAGCAACACTTTGCGGGCCAAACTGCATTGTGAATTTAATCGTCAACAATAGTTTCTTCCACTTAATGAGATACTTTGAAATTGATCTATTCCTCAACTGCAGAATTCTTGTGTCACTGATAAATTTAGGCTCCAATATGATATTTCCTTCCTCATCAAGTTTTGGAAATATAGTTTGAATTTAGATCTTGTCACCTATAACCTTCTTTAAGAATTAAACATGGAAACTGGGTGTACTCGCGAAGATGCAGGTCGCTCCAATTTGTATGCCATAGTAGCCATATTTTGAAACACCTTATAAGGGCCATAGTACTTCGGTGCTAATTTATTATCCTTCTTAGCTTGCTTGAGGGACATCTGTTTATATGGTTTTAGTATTAAAAATACTCGATCCCCTACTTCAAAACTTATTTCACTACGATGTTTATTTGCTTGTTGTTTCATGCGATTTTGTGCCATGGTCAGGTTTTCTTTTAAGAGTTGGAGGATTTGTTGTTGATTCTCAATGTGATCTTCCACTGCTTGAAACTTAGATTTTTTCTTTTAGAGAAGAAGTGGTGGATAGTGGGTGATATCCATAAAGTTCCATAAATGGTGTCATTTTTGTTGCAGTATGAAAGGAAGTGTTATACCACCATTCTGCCAAGGGTAACCACTTTAACCATTGTGTTTGTTTATCAGAGACAAAGCAACGAAGGTAGCCTTCGAGACATTTGTTTAGTATATTAGTGTGTTCATCAGATTGAGGATCATAAGATGAGCTATGTGCCAATTGAGTACCCAAACAAGAAAATAATTATGTCCAAATATGTCTAGTGAAGATGGGATCTTTGTCACTTACAATAATCTTTGGGCTTCCATGTAGCTTTTGAAATGTCTCCATGAATGTGGTAGCAACTATATTGGCTTTGAAAGGATGAGAGAGTGCACAAAAGTGTGTGTACTTGGTAAGTCTATAAAAAATCACCATGATGACAGTCTTTCCTTCAAACTTCAGTAACCCTATGATGAAATCCATGGAAACCCCTTCCCAATGCTGACTTGGAATGGATAATGGTTGTAAAAGACCTGGGGTCTTAATTGTTTCCACCTTATTTTGTTGGAAAACCAAACATTCTACCACAAAACTTTGAACATCAGTTTTAAGGAAATACCAAAATAAATTCCCTCTTGACCCTATGATAGGTTTTCAAAAATCCTAAGTTCCCTCCTATCGGAGAGGAGTGCAATTCCAAAAGTTCCTTTTGCTTGAGTTGGGAGTTCTTACATAAATATAAGTGATATTTGTACCATAGTGAATCATTTTTCCATGTAAAAGTATCAGATGCATTGGAATCCTGCTGTAAACTTTGAATGAGATTCTACACTTCTTCTTCATTATTCCATTCATCCCTTGCTTCTATTATCCAATTAAGTTGGACGATAGAGATAGAACAAAGAATTTCCTCAACATCTTCATCCTTTTCTTGAGAGTGCATATGCCAAAACATTTTTCTTCCCTTTTTTGTAGATTATTTCAAAGTCATAACCCAACATCTTGGTCACCCATTTTTTTTGCTCTTCTTCTTGTAACAGAGTTTGAATTTTTTCTCTACTTAGTGTCTTCATCCTGAATGTGTTTGAGGATCACTATTTCCTCTTAACTGAGAGTCCTCTTACTGCTCCTGAAAACCTTGAATACACTGGAGAAATAATGTTTGATATATTTAGTGTTCCAGGACTTTATATAGTTGTACAGGCCGTCCTTGCTATTGCTACTGGGTACAGAACTTCTAAGTAGATGCTGAAGATGGGATTACACACATTGCACCTGAAGCAGATGGATATGTCATTGGAAGCGCCATGAAATTTACTGAAAGAGAGATCACTTTGTTTATTCAACTACTTATGCAGGAAAAGGGTGAAAATATACCGCCCGAGGATTC
>JASDQU010361569.1:10380-22132 GCA_032191745.1 Picea mariana | reverse complement strand
TGCAGCTTTTAATTCTTCCAATTGATCTAATATTTGTTCCTTTGACAAAAGTATTGTGTCCATTATTAAATGTGGGCCATCTAACTCTTTGGTCAAATCAATAGGTTTAAAAAATATGTCACCCCTTCTAATGTTAATAATATTACACTCAATCAACAACTCTCTTAGGCATTTGATTCTCTTTAGCCAACAAGCATTAACTTATATCAGGTGAACCTTGGAGGGAAAGTTTTTTTCTTTTATGTGTATCTCGCTCAAGCTTGTAACATCATCCATTGGCATATTAGGACTACATTTAACAATGGACAATTATAGTTACATGGTCAAACATAGTCAACCATATTCAATAGAGATCATCAAGTTAGTAGTTCATGGTGGGTCAATTGGGTAGCATCAACCATGAACAACTATATGCAACCATGGTTAACCATCATTAGTAGGTTAAGGGTTAGGGGGTTAAGATATCAGTAGTGTTTTCCATTGATATATGATGGATACACTCGACCATGGACACCTATAGTCAACCAATATCAACCATATATGTTAGCAATCATTAGGTCATGGGCTAGTGGTCAATTGGTGGGGTAGCATCAACCATGGAGAACTTTATACAACTATGGTTTACCCGAATCCAACCATGGTCAAACATAATTATCGAGTTAGGAGTACAATGTTTTTAGGTTACTAGTGTCATCAATCGACATATCTGGGAAACATTCAACCATGGACAGTTATATCCAACCATGATCAGACATATTCAATCATTATCAACATATTTGTTAGTGGTAATGAGGTCAAGGGTTAATGCTCATTTAGTGGAGTATATTCAACCATGAACAACTATATGTAGTCATCATCGACCAATGTCAACCATCATTATTAGGTTAGGAATCCAAGGTTAGTGGGCTAGTAGCATCAACTATTGGCATGTTAAGGCAACATTTAACCATGGACACATATAGTCAACCATGTTTTAAAATAGTCGGCCATAATCATTAGTCGTCATTAGTTTAGGGATTGATGGTCAGTTAGTGGGGTAGTTTCAACCATGAATAACTATATGCAACCATGGTCAACCAGAGTCAATCAACATTGGTCAACTATCATTATTGGGTTAGGGGTTAAGGGGTTAATGGCATCAACCATTGACATATTAAGGCTACATTCAACCATAGACACATATAGTCAACCATATTTGTTAGTGGAAATTAAGTTAGAGGTTAGTAGTCAGTTAGTGGGTTAGCATTAACCATGGAGAACTATATGCAATGGTTAGCCATGGTCGATTAACGTTATTGGTTAGAGGTTAAGGGGCTAGCGGGTCAACAGTGTTATCCATTAACATATTAGGGATACATTGAACAATGGACTCTTATAGTCAACCATAGTCAACCATTATCGATCATATTTGTTAGTGGTGATTAGGTCATGAATTAATGGTCAATCAATGGAGTAGCATCAACCATGAAAACACATATGAAACAGTGGTCAACCAAGGTAAACCAGGGTCAACTATTGTTATTTGGTTAGGGGTTAGGGGTAAGTGGGCTAGTAGCATCATCATTGATATATTAGGGCCACATTCAACAATGGACCTCTATAGTCTACCATGGTTAAACATAATTAACCACATTCATTAGTGATCATTAGGTTAGGGTTAGTGCCAAGATCACATCAAGCATGGAAAACTTTATGCAATCATGGTCAACTAAGATCAATAATGGTTAACCATCATTATTGGTTTAGGGTTAAGGGGTTAATTGCATCAATGATTATCATATTAGGGATACATTCAACCATGGTCAACCATATTTGTTAGAATTCATTAGGTCAGGGATTAGTGGTCATTTAGTAAGGTAGCATCAACATTGGATAACTATATGCAACCATGGTAAATTAGGCCCAATCATATGCAACCATCATTATTGGGTTAGGGGTTTAATGGGTTAATAACATCAATCATTGATATATTTAGTCTACATTAAACCATGGACACCTATAGTCAACCGTGGTCAAACACAGTCAAGCATGGTTGAGCATGGTCAACCATAATCAACCATATTTTTCAATGGGTCATTAGTTCAAGGGTTTATGATTAGTTAGTGGGGTAGCTTCAATCATGGATAATTATGTGCAACCATGGCCAACTAGGGTGAACCATAGTTAACCATTATTGATAGGACAATGGTTATGGCCTTAATTTGTTATTAGCATCAGTGGTTAAGATATTAGGGATATATTCAACCATGAACACATATAGTCAATCATGGTCAATCATAGTCAACTATAGTCAACCATATTTATTAGTGATATTAAGTCATGGGTTAATGGTGAGTTAGTGGAGTATTGTTAACCATGGATAACTATATGGAACCATGGTGAACTAAGGTCAACCATGATCAATCATCATTACTAGGTTAGGGGATAGGAGGTTAGAAGGTTAATAGGTTAGTGGCATCATCCATTAACATATTAGGGATACATTCAACCATAGAAACCTATATCCAACCAAAGTCAACCATATTTTTTATTGGTTATCAGGTCTTGGGTTAGTGGTCAAATTGTGGGGTGGCATCAACCATTGAAAACTATATGCAACCATTGTCAATTATGATTCACAATGGTTAACTATCATTACTAGATTAAGGTTAGCAGGTTAGTGAGTTAGTTGCAACACCCATTGACATATTAGGGATGCATCCAACCATGGACACCTACAGTCAATATTAATCAACCATATTTATTAGTGGTGACTATGTCAAGGGTTAGTGGTCAGTAAGTGTGTAGCGTCAACCTTGGGAAAAAAAACTTCATCTTAATATATCTATCGATGTTGATTTGAGAACTTTTATTTGGGCCATGTTTTTTTCTAAGGAAAACCCCATTCTAAATGACCTACCAAAATATAGGACATAAATATTATTAAAAATAAAAGTTTGATAGATTCAACATTGATCATAGAGACCGATTATATGTATTCCCTATATAAATACAACATAAAGTCTGTGTTGATGTACATTCACTCACATAAGCACCTATCTACACATGCTCCTAACATGCCCTTTCTCTATTGCATCAACTTAAAGTTTTTATTGATGTACAATCACTCACATAAACACCTCTCTACACATGCTCTTGATATGCCCTTTCTCTATTACATCCTTACACCTGATGCAAATCAACCTTTCTCTATTACATCCTTACACATGATACAAATCAATCTATTGAGTTATTATACATTATTGAGAATTTTAAAGCCTCAATGTCAAAAAAAAATAATTAGGACCTTTGTTTAGTTTTTATAGGTCCATCATCCGAAGGAATCAAAGAACCATTAACTTCAACACTTAACCCAAGAAAACTCGACCTACTGATCGAAAAAGTGAGTCTATTTTTCGTTATATCCTATATCATTTAAAACGGGGTTTTGTCTCTTCAACACTTAACCCAAGAAAACTCGACCTACTGATCGAAAAAGTGAGTCTATTTTTCGTTATATCCTATATCATTTAAAACGGGGTTTTGTCTTCATGATTGGAGTTGGTTTTCTTTCTTAATTACAAGGTTATCCCTACTCCCTTCCCCTTGCTATCAAAATTGTTTTTTGGTGAGATCAATTTAAAGGAGTCTAATTTGAAACTTATAATTTAAAACTTCTACATGCTCAGTGCATTAATTGGAATATGATTTTTGAGATTGTGTATAATGTGAGCCTCAAGAGAGTAGGTACGGATATCATTGCTTTGTTGTAGTGATTATTTTATGGGATTTTTCTCCAATGAGTCTTGGATGGCATACGGGTGATATCCAATGATATTAAAATACTATTTTTAAAATTGTGTAATTGTTATGTATGTATGCCTATCTTGTGCTCGTTATAATCTCCTAAATGCTTTCCATCCCATCACTTAAAAGTAGTCTAGGGATAAGTTTTTAAATGGGGTTATAAGGATCAAATTTTTAAATGGGGATATTGGCCTCTTTATGCTCCTCATTAATTCACATGGGGCGGGCCAACCATAGTTTATTGCAAATTTGGAAGAATTCCAAGTTTCCTTCTTATGGCCACATTATATTGATTATAGGAAACTTTTTAGTAATAGTTGAGGTTGCATTTGGATGACCACACTATATTTTATTTATTATATTGATTATAAGAAACTTTTTTTTAAGTAATAGTTGAGGTTGCATTTGGATGACCACACTATATTTTATTTATAAATCATGGGAGTGGGCTAGGTTGCCAAATTAAAGGTCATTATAAATATGATGTGAGAATAATATGGGAGTAGTCTATAATACATTTTTTCCCTCGGGCAAAAAGGTTATTATTGACTTAAACACTTATGAGTAGTCCAAGTAGCTCATGAGAAGCATATGAACATCATTAAGCGTTAATGATATTGGTATTTTGTCCATTCGTCTAATTCTTAGGATGGTCTCCCACACTCAAACATGACCTTTTCCATAGAACAAAGTTACACTATTATATTGTATTAATGATAGTTACTCTTTTACTTGACTATTTGTCTCTTGGTCCTTTTGAATTTTGTCTCTTGGTCCTTTTGAATTTGATGTGTGGAATGGAATTGTTTCTTCATCTCTTAAAATGCAATGACCTTGAATTGTCCTTCTTATCTTGGTGGATATTTTTGTGTTTTGTTTTTTATTGGTTAAAATGTTATGAGTCGAGGCAGGTTTCATATCTTAATTATAAGGAGTATGGTTATTTGTCATAGGTTTATTCTAGGTAGATGTTTGGAAATTATTTACAATTGTATTTGTATACAGCCTAAGTGGGCCTAATGGTTAAGAACGTGTGATTCTGCCTAAGAGGTCATAAGTTCAAATCCAGAAAGGGGGTAGGGTATCTAGACCTCCGTAGACTTTACCAGTCAAATCACTGGGTAGATGGGGTCTCATACACCAATTTGGTGTCTGGCTTGGTTGTGACCTTAAAAATAGATTATTATTATTATTATTATTATATAACTTTTGTGTTGACAAGTGTTTTAATGAGGAGATGATATGAAAAGACAACCTTATGATATTTTTGGGACTAATGTGGATGTGTCATAATAGCTCTATTGTAAAGTTGTTATTTAGTGTCTTAAATCATGGATTTAGTTTTTTCCATAGAAATATAGTCCCTCACTTTCCCATGTATTAAGTGTTCCAAGTGAGGATGTTGGTGCATTGCTAGCTCCTCACAGATTTTCCCCCTCTTCCTTGGTTTTTTGGATAGAGGATAAATGTAAGTTCCAACCAAAACACATATTGGTAACCCCAAGGGATTCAATGGGATTTGATCATGATGCCTCCATCAATGTTCACATAAGAACATATACCAATCAAGCTAACCCCCGTAACTTAAATCATATATTTATACGTATGAAAGTGTATAGTGATTTTGTATCTAAACATGATCTTCATGGAAAACCTAAATGGATAATGATAAACAAATTTTTACAATAAGTCTCATAATATTTAGTGGTTATGGAGTTTTTTTTATTTATATTAGTTATTTAATAACATCATGATTTTACTAGGTGTAATTTAAACTATTGCATCTTGATCAATTAGTTTGAGTATCACAATTATTTGAAGTAGATTGTTATTATGGCAATAGTTGTTTTATGTTATTTCCTTAATTGAATGTTTTAAATTATTAGTCCATGGTAATTGAAGGTACATGGAATGAGTAGTTCAATGAATAAATGCCTAAATTTAATCAATTAGGGTAGAATTATGTTATAATTGTTTAGTGAGAAGGGATGTGTTGAACCACTAAACCCTATCCACTAGAAAGAGGCCAATAATTAAAGATAGTTCAATAAAAAAAACAATGGCAGTTGATAGGGAGAGATAAGAAACTAAAGATTTGCATAAGTACAAGATAGAGAAGAGAGGATGTAAACAAAATAAACATGACAAAAGAGTTAGAAATAAGTCAACTTGACATGAAAAATAGAGAATAGTCGAAGAGAATAGAGAATCATCCTACGGAAAAGTAAAGGGGAAAGAGACAAAGAATACAAATATAAGGAAATTTGACAAGGTAAACAAGAATTTTCAAGTAGAAAATCCCCATTTGAACAAAACAATGTCATAAACATAGGGAGTCATTGTAGCATAAAAGTGAATACAAACAATAACAATGAAAGAATGAGGTTGACTTGGGTGAAGAAATGATTGAAAGAATACATACACCCATTTTGTTCACCATAGGAAGATGTGATCAATTAGCTAGATTCCATAACCACTATGAATGATGCTACAAGTGAAATTTTCGACAAAAACATGGGAAAAGAAAAAAATAAAGAAGGAAAGGATTCGTCGAGCATTAATGAAGCCCGTCATCAACAACTTGACAAAAATACAACTGAGAAGTTCAAATCATTTAAGCAAGTAGGTGATAGTTTTATAAAGCAATCCTAGGTGAAATCTTCAACACAATTTACAAAGACACTTAGAGAATATTTGGGAATGTTTCCAAATGAAGGAGGAATAGGAAAGAATGAAGGTTTATAGAGCAATGGTAGAGTGATTATATAATATAGAAAATGTAGATACATGGGGGTCAATCACAATTCCACTGAAATCAAACATGTCATGGCATGTAGAACCAAGAACAAAGAAGAAGTTTGACAAGAGGGCTTTGACTGAATTATGACATGGATTATAGAGAATCAAGGATTTGAGGATGGAGCAAATATGCTCTAGAACAAACATTGGTTGAATTTCTACAAGTGGGACATAAAAGACAATCAATTGAAAAAAGGAACAACAAAGCTTGAAAATGCATGGATTAGAAAAAAGAAACAACTAAATTTATAGTTAGATGATATCATGGTTGAAAGATTTTGCTAGATTAATACATTGAGATTAATGTAAAGCTTGTAAGGAGGATTACATGTAGGCCTACCAAATAAGGAATAGGAGATTCCTAAATTGTCAAATGCAAAGAATAGATCAAGATATTCATTGGGGTGACTAACACCAAAAATTCAAATGGGTTCGTATGCAATTGGGTTGGAGAATGGGCATGCATAATTATGTCCTTGTGTTTGACCAGTTCAAGAAGAGCATCAAACATTGTATTGAGTAGGCTACCACTAGTTGGAGGCATATTAAACAATGACATAGTATACAACAATACATAGTACTTAGCTAATATTTTGAAGACAATTTTTGAACAGTTCCAAGAGACCAGTAAGGGCATTAGATTCTTATATTTTTTAATTTAAATTTCCAAGGAAAAGATAATCCATGTAGGTGACTCATCATTCACTCTATCTAGCACATCAACTATGTGGAATTAGCAATGCCTTGCCATAATTTGGAAAGGCAAGAGAATAAAATATAACTCTACTATCTATTTAATGAATGACTAAAGAATGTTAAAGAAACCTGTAATAGGTGGAGAGTTAAATAGCCAATAAGAAGATCATTACCCCCCAGTGTGCACATACAATTGGGGTTGAATTTTACAAAGGTCTATTATATGCATGAAGTTGGTGGAGAACCTTATGAGTTAGGCTACTACCTGGAGATGAACTAGATCTTTCAAGAGCTATAAGAAAAATAGTAGAGCAATCAAATCCCTTGAGAGTTGGCCCAAATGATCATTTCCTTCATTCAATTCCATGAGTTGAAAAATCAATGAATGTTCTAGAAATGACATAGACTAGTAGCATTCATATCTAAGTTTTGTAATTAAAAAAATTTATCAAAGAGATTTTTTGAATTCAATTTTGTAATGACTTTTTGTGCTCATATCCTCACTTATTTAGGATGAATAAGACTTTGAGGTTGGGCGATATATTGTAGGCACCTTGGTTGACTAGTCGATTAGGTAGAAGAATAGAATAAATTGTATGTATCTAGTCAACCAAGTGGGTTGGGTTAATTGATCAACTAACCTGGACAACAAAGCAACTAGAAGTAGTTATGGTAGTTTAACCACCCTCCTTTGTAAAAGCACTATAAAAAAGTATCAATTTTTCCTTGTATAAATGGAGATACAAGAGCTGTGATATTGTAATAAAGGATACTTGTTTATTTTGTCCTTAATTACTTGTTCTCCCCCATATATATGTATATGATGTATATATGATTCATTGCTTATTATTTACAATTTGTAACTAGATTACAACAATGTTATTGTTCTCAAACAACATTCAGAATTTCTACAGGCCTAAAAGTTGTTTGTAGGTTATCATTACAAAGGGAAATGCAACCTTTACCATCATAATAAATATTATTTTGCAACGTAGGCTCATGGTAATAAAACCTATAAATAACATGGGACAACTTATAACAAAGGACATATAGATAGTACTAGTTAGCAGCACTATAAATCAAATGTCTTCATTGAAAGCTCAAACCCTATGGACCAATTATTATATACATAATCAATAAGCATAAAAGGTAACATATAATTAATGTAGCTAACAAATGACAAGCACCATATCTCAACCATAGGAAGGTAGTATAATGCAATCATAGGTATCAAGTAATGGGAGATTGAAATGTAGGTTTCAATCAATCATATTTAGGTTAAAAGAAATCCAACTATCTTAAAAAAAAAAAAAAAACATTTTGTTATAATCAGAATAGGGAGTGTTTAATTCAAGAGCTCAATGAATAGATATTTCGTAGGAAAGGATATAGACACATTGATCGCATCAACCATTATATTCTTCCAAATCCTCATCCAAATGACATCTCATATTTGATTCCCATACCATAATTGATTGATTATAATCTACGCTAAATAAATGCTAAAATTCCTCAACTTTTCATATTCATTTGTAGTATGTAAATTAAATATTATAAAAAAAAAATTTATGGTTTTGGATTTAGTTGGAAGCAAAATTTAATGTTGAAAAAAATAAAACCCATTTCATGTTCTTAGATGGGTTTGAGAGTTTTGGAGTTGGAAAGGGAGTTAGAATTTATGGAGGTTTGTGAAAGTTATAAGTTTAGAGTTATGAGGGTTTTGAAGAAATCTAGGAGACCTCATGTATTAAATTGATGTATATCTTCTTGAAGCATCCACGAACTTGAGCATCTAATCCTCTAAATTCCACACACAGAGATCCCCTTTCCTATCTTCATATCCTAAATTACAATAGTATTAATTCATTCTTGGTATATCATTAATTTCCACCCTACAAGGCCAGAGGGGGATACAACATAAGATGAAATCCAAGGCATAACTCTATCTTAATATTTCAGACATTTTTGTAGGGTTTCGCTTGTCATATATGGACAACAAGCGACGTGTTGCTATTCAGCTATAGTGTGACCCATAACACCCTCTGTAACCTTCTAGATTCATAGAGTTTCGAAGAGGAAAGAGAGAGATGATTTAGTTCTTTGTGGCATGATCCTTGGAACTCACATCACATGAGTCTCCATTGGCCTCTAGAAGATCTAGAATCTCTACCAAGCCCCTTCCAAGGATCTATATAAAGAAGGAACATCTAGAGAATGAGGAAGAATCATTTATAGATACATGTTGCTAAAATTTAAAGGTTCTTCTCCATCTACATCAATTGAAATCAAGTTTCCTAGATTTGTTGAAGAGTTGAGGCGGAGAAAGGGGAAAAGGGGAATGCATTTACACTAAGAGGTAATTCCATTATTTAGATTAATAGATCATTGGTTTTCCCCTATGAATGTTTATTTTCATGCATAAATGTTCAGATCTTCTTTATTTTATCATAGATCCAAGCTATATCTAGGATTATAACACTAAGAACGGAAGTAGGAAAGAATTGCTTGTCCTTTGTATGCAGGAAGAAAGTTGCATAGGTTGGAGCTAGAACTTCAGGAAGTAGCCATGATATAAAAAGGACAACCTTCAGGAAAAGGTATGTTATTTCCACCACTTATTAGCTTAATTGTGAATCCAATTGTTTGAGTCTAAAGGATAGCTATAAAAGTATATCCCTTTGTCTGTCTCGGATCAGTAGGTAGATCCTAGGGAGATCTTAATCTCCACCCATGATATCTCTCCATAACATAATTGTTGGAAGATTGGTTGTTGTCATTGATGTCAACCATTGTCATTGGTTTTGGACCACAAGATTGATGAAGGTATTTTCACATGAAGGACAATGCACATTCAGATAAAACACCCGTGGATGGATAGTATACATCACGTTGTTTCTAGTGGTATGTGGCACGTCACGTGGATCCTCGTGGTTGAGGAAAAATGAATTTTTGAAGATGACAAAGTGAATTCAAGAAGGAAGTACATGTAGGCCCTGAAGATAATTAAAGAAAAGAATTACGAAATAAGAAAGTGTCAGGTGGGCCCGAATATTAAAAGGAAGCGACATAAATGGTATAAATAAATATCAATATACATTCATTTGATACACAAGTCGAATTTCAGAGGAAATCAGAAGTAAAGAAGGTCGGTTTCAAGGGAGGATAAAGTCTTTTGGTGATGTGTTCTAAGGTATGTTATTTTCATGTCAACTTACCATTTTCGCTATAATGTTTTTTATAGAACGATTCAAATGGTGAAATTTCTATGGTATTGATAATACATATCAAGGTACCTGTGGTAAAAGTTTCGTCTCTTGATTCACTATAATTATGGAGATACACTCTGTGGAAGATAGGGTTTTTGACCAGTCCTGAAGCTAGTCAATAAACAGGTGTTCCGGGTAAAATAGTCATAACTTCTTCATAAAGAATCCAAATGAAGTGTGAAAAATTGCATTGGAAATAGTATGGACTTTAGTTTCCTGTGTGCGATTTTCAAAATCTGATGTTAAATATTGAGCGCAGGGCATTCTATACAAGTTTGGTCTCCTGAATAAACCAGAATTGAACAAGGTCTACCATTCTCTCTATAACTTCTTTATGGGGAGGATTCAAGGAGTGAAACTTGGAGAAGTTTCAGAGAATACATTGAGTAATATTATCTACAGGATCATAGTATTCCAAGAATTGAAGAATTGCAGAAATTGAATAAGTCTCAGGAAGCATTATCAAGTTCTATGTGATGGTTGGTTGATGGTGATGATTTAATGTAAAGTTTTATTATATCTCATATATTCTTGGGTGTAAAGAAGGGGAAAGAATGGAGAGTTCAACCCTCTCTTGATATTGGAGGATTGTATCGTTCTCTTGGAGGTTTATCCCTCCCTTTACATTTGGAAGTTGTTGTTACCTTTGGAAGTCATTACTTCCCTTGAACAATAATTGTTGATTATTTATCATATATTGTGCATGGTGTATTATGGTGTATTGGTGTAACTCTTATGTTATTGTTCATCGTTCATTGGATATAATTGAATGGTTTAAGTATAATTTGAAAAAGGTTTTAAATTGTACTTGATACTGATTCGCCCCCCTCTCAGTATCAACAATTGGTATCAGAGCAGGTTACCTTCAGTACATTTTAACCATTGGAAGGAACATCCTAAGAATAAATGGAAGACAAAATTCCAAATGGGATTCCACCATTTGATCGAAGAAATTTTTAATACTGGAGTAATAGAATGGAAACTTACTTGAAAGCTCTTAGGGCAGATGTTTGTTTCTCAGTGGCTTCAGAATACAATGCCTTGAAGAAACCAAAGGCTGCATCTCAGAAGGAAGCAAAAAGGAACAATAAATTGGCAATAGATACCATCCTGGATGGATTGACAGATTCAGTGAAATCCAAGGTGGGATCATGTGCATCATCAAAAGATATTTGGGACAAGATACAAGACCTTTATGCAAGGGG
>JASDQU010361563.1:0-11677 GCA_032191745.1 Picea mariana | reverse complement strand
CTCTCCCCTTATTTGGGTCAAAGCTTTTATCAATCAAAAACTTTGATCCATTTTCAAGTATTTGGATCAGTTTAAAATGAGGAGATAAATCTCAAGAGCAAAGTTCCATCATACATAAAAATGGATCAAATAAAACTCTAATATATAGAGTACGTTGATTTGAAGATAAATGTGTCGAGAGAATCGATGTGTGGTAAAATTTATGTGACAGGGCGTCAATGGGAAGATAATTGTGTAGAGAGAATTGATGTGGTTAGAATTTTTTATATTGATGATGGTTACTGATAACACTTATTTAAAATGATTTTTTTTTAATAATTTTAAGTAAAAGAAAATGTTACAGATTGTTTAATTTTATAAATTTAATTTGAAATATTTAGTTTGTCCATGTTTTCATAAATTTTGAGGGTTTTTAAAACGAAATAATATAATCGAGTGATTGCAGATGCTTGACCCTTCTAGAAATTGAATTTTGCACAAGTTTTTATATGATTAGACAAAACATATAATAAAGCATTTCCATGTTAACTATTGAAAAACGTCATATATAAAATACATATAATTATGAACTGTAAATGCTTTGTAAACAATAATGCTAATGAATGCTTTGTAAACAATAATGCTAATGAGACTTTTTTTTTTTTTTTAATTATAATACATTTAATTATAACCTTATTTTTATTTCTTTTCATTATCATACATTTAATTATAACCTTAAATTGTGAGTGGGAAACGTTGTTCAATTAACATTAACGAGACTCTGTTTTCTTTTGACTATAATAATGTGAAAATTTTGATGTGTTAATTCTATATATTATTTTGATCAATTTCCTTAGTGTCATTTTCCTTAGTGTTGTAGTAGTTGTTTGGTTACAAAAGTTTACTTATTATTATAATGAGGTTAAACAATCTCTATATACAATTCTATCATTGGAACATGCACTAAGCTTTCATAGCATGTCGAATTTTTGTATTTGTGGGATTTTTTTCATTGGTTGAGGTTTGGAATTTTTGGAATTTTTGTATTTATGGGATATTTTTTTATTGATTAGGGTTTGGATTTTCATTAGATATTGTACTCTTATCATGGAAAGGGATTTTTTTTAGTAAAAAAGGAAATGGTGGTGGACATATACATCTTGAATAACATAAACATCCATATTAGTAAAAATGGATTATCTTAGTAAGATAATCCATTTGTATATTTAAATTGAAATTTTTATGCATTTTGAATAACATGAATTCACTTACATCTACATTAGTGTAAATGGATTATCTTACAAAGTAAGATAATCCATTTTTACTAATATGGATGTAAATACATTTATGTTATTCAAAATGCATAAAAATTTCAATTTAAATATACAAATGGATTATCTTACTTTGTAAGAGGCAAGGAGATATATTTAAATTGAAATGTTTATGCATCTTGAATAACATGAATGCACTTACATCCACATTATTAGTCCATGTCGTGGGCATAGAGGGACTATAGCGATCGATAAATCGTTGATCTGGCATTAGCTTGTGCATTGACCATAAATATTTCCCTATTGTCTATTGTTGGAACAAGGGAAGTGAAAATATCGATTTTTATATAATAAAAAGTATCATGTTTTTCAAGTTCTGATTGGACAACGGATTGGAGGTCTTATTGTTGCCTTCGCTATTCCCAATGTAAAATATGTTTGCATTTCCAAAGTATTTGGTATTATATGGTCTTTTTGAATCATAAATTTTCTTATGCATTCGTGGAACATGGATTAATGCTAGCATTAGTTCGAATGTTTCCCTTAGAATTTTCTACTGGGTGGAATACATTCTCCGCGATATTGCTATGTCTGATTTTTTCTTTATTGTTGTGTGCTTCGAGAGAATAGTCCTGCCACACTGCATCTTTTCTTAAATGCTTGCACAGGACTACGCCCTTCGATGGTCCTTACTATCTTAATTGTTCACTTAAGAGCTCTGCCAGTCTTAAATGTTTATTGTACAGATGCCTTGCAATACAATTTTGTTCATGCCTGGCATCCCTACTCTTGTGCTCCATCCTTGTTCGTTGTTTCATTCCATGATTTTGGTTCTTGTTTGATTCAACTTTGCAAGGTTGAGGTCCTACACTTGCAGTTTGAGCTCTTCGTGGTTATTCACTGGTTTGGTGTTCTTCAACTTTGCAAGTTGTTGGACTTGCTGTTGCGGTTTGCATTTTTTTTGGCACTGAGGTCTTCTTATCCTTTGTTGACGGGTAAGTTTCCATGTTCTTGTTGATTTTCAATATTCTGTTCCAAACCATTTTTGTCTGTGCTCTTAGTTTATGTTCCTGGAAACAATGTGTCTCCATATGGCGGATGTGCATCCATAGTTTTTCCAAAAATTGCAATGCAGAGGGCTTTACGAAAAGTAGTTGGGAGCTATCAGAAGAGGGAACCCTAGGGCGGGGTGTAGCCGCAGTGTATGCTTCTACTCTGTGGGCCGGAAAACTGTTTATGCATGTTTTCTTTCTGCTGAGTTAAGTTATGGTTTTATTTTTTTGTGGTCTTTCTTCTATTTGGTTCAGTTTTCAGTGTCGATCTATTTTCTTCTCATCTGTTATGGGAACTAGGGGGGATTCAAGTTAAGAAGAAGAAGGTTTAAAGATACATATGGGGATTGGTGCGTTATTTTGTTTTTCTTCTTTATTTTGCTAGTTTTTATTTTTTGCCTGTGCTTTTCTCTGTTTTGATAGAAACTGAAAGTATCTGGAAAACAGCGTCAAAATGACAGTTGAAAAGATGAAAGAGGTAATATATGTTGAGTCGTATCAAAAAGATACACAGTCCATTGTACATGACAGCATTGATGTGGTTTTGCGTAGGAATGGCCTTTTTAGATTGGATGCATTCTCGTATACTATTGGGGATTTCCTTTTCGATACATTCTAGGTTCTATTGCATTTTTGGTATTCGTCAACCGAGCTGCGCAATGGATTGATAGATTATTTCTTGTCCTGTTTTAAAAATGGCGATGATGAGGCTTTGCAGTCCTATGAATACGAACTGGAATATGATTTTCTTCAGCAGTTGCATGGAATACATGATGTGGATACGTATTTTTCAAAGATGCAGCTATCTGCATCTCTAGTTCTGCCTGCACATCAGAGGGGACTTTGGGGAAATACATTTTGTATTCGGTGGTTGTCTAACTGGCTGAATATATCAGATGGCATATGGTCATTAACAAGAAAAACAAGATATCTACTATTCAACAAAACTACATCTAACAATCCATATTGCATCTTGTTCCATGATGTCGATGTCCTCAGTGGCCATTATGAACCACTGTTGTACAGAAAAATGTCCATATGAAATATAGAAGGTCCTCGTATCTACTTGTTTTTTATTTGCAAAGACCTTCAATCGCAATGGAAACAGATTTTGGATGGCATAGATTGTTATGGTTTACAGTTGGCAACAAATGTTATGTCTAGCTATGGAGATAGTTTGTTTAATGCAATTTGTTGTTTGGTAGCAGCCGAGTTTGATTTTCAGTCACTATGTCTTTACATTGTACAGTCCTTCTGCAATGCGATTATAGGCGGTAGCAAATAGGATTTTAGGTGCTTGCATCAGCACCTTTTCCCATATCTCATGGAAAATATGTCGGCAGTTGGAAGTTGGCAGGAATACCTTGTGAACACGGCGCTTCCATATGAATAAGGGAATATGGAGGGTTGCAGATTCTGTTTGCAATGGTTGTCTATGGTATTCAGGGTGAAGATCTAGGTTTGGTCGACCTCACCAGCTGGCACTGTCCATTCCTGGGTTACTGATTCAAATTACGATCGAACAATTTACATCCTGTCATTGAAAACATATACATCACATATCCATTATGAACCTTTTCTTGGAGATATCGGTAGTTCAGGGTTGAGTGTGCATGCCACCCAAACGACATCGAATTTGCATACACGTGGAATGATTTTTAGTGAAAACGAGAGTCCTCCCGGTTGTGATATGGGCAGACAGGGCTTGAAAAAAAAATGTGCGTAGAATTCATTTCAGTTGTGATGAGGCCATAAAGGGCTTAAACAAAAAATGTAGAGTAAGTTATCATAATTTGAAAAAAATTATTCGTCAAATTCGTCCGACTTCTGATAAGCAAATAGAGGCCTTGAACAAAAAGCGTAAAATAGTTTCTGAGAAACTGGGTGAGAGTGAAATTCATCCCAATTTCCACCAAGTCATCCCGCCCTTGGGAAAGAAATGTAGAGTAAGTTACCACAACTTGAAAAAGGTCATGTGCGAGAGAAAAAAATACATTGCTACACTTCCTTTTAGAGAGAAACTCACATATGAAAATGTAAAGAAATTTGTTCGTGAAGAACATAACATAAACATGTGCAATTTCATATCCCAAAATGGTCATGCAACTATGGCAGTTCGTGGTGTACATGAAAAATAGGAAACAGTTTCTACCCGTACTTCCCTGCGAAAAAAAAATGCAAGACAAACCTACATGAAACAAATGAAAGACACTCCTTCCATTGCATGTGCAATTTGTGAACAATTGAATTTTTCAAAAAACAGTAACTATTTCACGCATGATTTGCAAGAAAAATACCTCCTGCTGACAGTCCACGATAAACCATTTTCCAGTGAGAAAGTTTGTCTTCCATGCAAACGATCGCTTGAAAATGGAAAACTGCCACAGTTTGCAACCCCTGACTGAATAAGATGTAATACACCACTAGCATATGTAAGTGCACTTATGGAACTTGAGGAGAGACTTGTCTCTCTTTGAATTGCATTTTCTCAAATTAGACCTTAGGGATATAAGCGACCCTAGATGGGCTTAACAGGATCAATTACTAATATGTCTGTTCAACTAGATGTTGTGAAAAAAGCATTGCCACAATTTATTAACAATACAATTACAATCGTTATGGCTCTGAAAAGATTCTTTCAATACAAAAATGTGTATCAGACAGGCAAAGTGCGTGTGCATGCTATTATGAAAGCATTAAAGGAATTATGTTTCAGAGCCCTGTACAAAGAAGAGAACATTTGTATAAATGCCAACTAGAACAATGTTCTTGCAGAAGAACATGGAAACTCTGCAGAGACTCTCGAAAATCCTAGTGATTCTAATACAAGTGATGAATCAGAGAATGAAACACCTACTGAAGCATTGGTCCATGGATTCACTAATTTACAGTGCATTCGTGACTTGCAAGACAAAATTGTTGAAATCGCACCTGGCGAGGGGCAACGTCCACTTGGAATATTCAAGGACAAATTTGTTGAGGAAATGAACTTTCCAACATTGTTCTATGGAGATCCACGTGGAACTGATATTACAGAACGATTTAGTTATCATAAAATAGTCCGATGGGAGCTACTACATTCAAGTGGTTACTTCTCATGTCACATAACAAATTTGTTTTTCAAAACAATGTGCATAATAATAGAGAAAGTTTTGTCCTGCATGTGGGTCCGAACAAAAAAAGTCCAATTACAAGGAAGAAAGTTGTTGGCCAAGGATGTGAAATACAAAGTAAACCTATAAAAAAATCTGAAATCTAATATTGGATACATAGATTTCAAGAACATTCGCACCTCTCCTGACTATTTGCAACAACAACAAAAAAAAATTGCAATGATCTGGCAATTGGGGTCGCCAACATTTTTCATCACATTTACAAGTGCAGAGCATTGATGGGATCCATTGGTAGCTGTCGTTTATGACCTGCATAGTAACAGGAAATGTAAAAAAAAAATTGATATACTGGAAAATAACGACATTGACTACCTCATAAGAAAAGACTCGGTGACATGTACTCGACACTATAGACATAGAATAAATGCTTTGAGACAATTGATATTCCATGATGAAACATTTTTTGGAAAAATATCGGACTACTTTTTTTTTACTGAATTCCAGAATAGGGGAAATGAGCATGGCCGCGCATTGTTGTGGATAGAGGGTGCACCGGTCTATGGAGCTAATAACAATTCAGAGATCGGACAATTTGTGGATAAATACATAACATGAAATACAAATCATTTGGAACTAGACCTTGCAAAAGTCCATAGACATTACCATACAAGAAGTTGTAGAAAACGAAAAAGCTCGCATTGTAGATACATATTTCTCGTTCCGCCAATGAGAGCTACAAGAATCATAGAGGCAGTTAGTTTAGAGGATAGTGTTGTTGTTGAGAAATCTAAATCCTTGTTTGCATTTCTAGAACAAGGAGGATTTTACGAAATGATGAGCTTTCATGCCTTCTTGACACAGGTAAATCTATCATAAGATGAGTACATCCAAGCCATACAAATAATGCTTAGGAAACCAACACTTTTCCTTAAACAAAAACTCTCCCATATTTGGAACAACAGTTTCTCCAAGCACATGCCAGTTATGTGGAAAGCAAATACAGATGCACAGTGTGTGCTAAATGCATATGTTGCAGCATCCTACTGCACCTCGTATATGACGAAAATTCACAAATCTATGACATCTGCATTCAAAAAAATATGCAAAGAACATGAAAGAAGTCATATTGATGCCATACAAATGATACGCACCCTTGGAAATACATTGCTTAATCTTCAACAAATGTTTTCTCAGCAAGCATTTCACATTGCCCTTTCTTTGCCCCTCACTTGTATTTCAAGAAAATGTGTATTCATAAACACATCTCCACTTGAAAAATGCACATTTATGCTTAAACCACCGGTTTTGCTGCAACAAGAACCTGACAATTCAGAGGATGTCATATGTCGCTCTATTATTGATTATTACATCCAGTGTCCATCTCCTATTAGGCATATCTGATTAGCAGAATTTGTATCGCATTACAAAAAAAATGGTACACACATATCAAAAAGAAAAAAACCCTCTGTTATATGGTTTGTCAAATACAATAAACATTGTGACTATGAAAACTATTGTAGAGAAAAATTGTTGTTGTACATTCCGTTACATGAAAATGAAGAGACATTAATACATAACTTCTCTACATGGGAGGATGTGTATGTTGCCTTTGAGACTATAGTGCATATCAATGAAGCTAGATTTACCTACAATGTTAATCCAACATGGGGCGATTTAGAAGTTGCACTTAATGACCTAGAAAACCCTGGCGATCATGATGAGACATTCAGAAACCCAAAAACAACCATAACTCCTTATGAGTCCTATGACTTACAAGCGGATTTTCCTCGTCCTCCAACGACTGAAAGTGAAAAACGTATCAACCTTGGTTTTCAAGTTACAAAACATCCTTTCCTGATTGAAAATAATGAATACCACAGAATAAGACATCTGTTGAATCGCGAACAACAAAAAATTGTAAAGGAAATTTCCCTTAAAAAATGATTGAACATGAACAGTTATGTGCACGTGTTCCTTATAGGCGGAGCAGGAACATGCAAGACATTCATAGCTAAAGCATTGTTCCAAATGCTTATACGAATCTATGATTCAAACAATTTCTCTGATCCTATGAAACCAAAAGGCCTAATAGTTGCATACACAGGAAAAGATGCATACAATGTTGGTGGAACAACAGTCCACTCTTCATTTTTAATGCCTTTTAACAAGTCACAGTTTCTTCCACTTAGCAAGGAAATGTTGGATACATTATCTAAGCTTTACGAGGAAATCCAACTTGTCTTTATAGATGAAACATCTTTTATTGCTTGTATTCCATTAACAGTCAGCTAAGAATCATAAAACATGTGCAGACCAAATACTTTGGAAACATTGACATGATCTTCTGTGGCGATGTTTACTAGGAACAACCCATCCAAGATTATTTGATATTTGAACAACCTATCGTTAACATGGAAACAGTGACCCATGACTTCTGGAGAGACAATATTAAATGCTTTGAGTTTCATACTACAATGCGCCAGACAGATGAAACATTCATAGCAATTCTGAATAGAATGTGCACAAACAACCAAACATATGATGACTTGACCTATATCAATTTGAGGTGCTTACGGTCTGCACCAATAGATCCAACGTTCCCTTACCTGTTCTACAGAAATAAGGATGTTGCAAAGCATAATAGCCACATGTTTTCGCTCATGCCTGACGATGATATCATCATCAATTCGATTGACTTCAAAGAAGACAACCAAGGAAATGTCCCACGTCATGAACATTCAATCACTTTGCCTTTGCACCATGCACTGAAATTAGAAATGCTAGTTGAAATATATGCCTGTAACTATGATTCACATGATGGCTTGGTGAATGGTGCAGATGGAATAATGAAAGGCTATACAAAGACAGAAAAAGTAGATGTCCTTTGGATTAAGTTCCATGACCAGCATATAGGAAAGCGACAAGAAAGCAAGTTGTCTTATCTATATAATTCAAACACTGTGAGCGATTGGACTCTTATTTTGCGAATATCAAAGCCAGTATCGACATCAGCAAAGACAGGTCGACTGAATATTCACAAACAGTTTCCAATTTGCATGTGCATGTACAGTCCACAGATCACAAGGACTAACACTTGATAATGTTGCATTTCAGCCTGTTGGAATTCGGATACATGGACTTGTATACACAACACTGTCCTGTAAACTGCATTATGATTACCAATCCATAATGCAAAATGGAAACTGCATTATGATTACCAATCCATACAAACAAATTCATATGTATCAATTCTCTCGCTTTACACACGCAGCTTAAATGCACACATGGATGATATACTGAATGACTATGATTTAATGCAATCTAATATTTTTTTCTTGCACGAAACACACATGCCATTATGCATGTAGAACAAACAATTCCCAAATAACAATTGCATATCAAGTCACATTACACATGGGGTGATGACACTAGTGAAAAAACATGTACCAATTTTGGACCACATACATATTGAAGAAAATAATGTTGAATTGGTGCTTGCCAAAAAAAATTCCCATGGAACATAAGTTGCAATACTAAATTTGTACATTGATCCCCGTGCAACATTCTCCAACATAGTAAATGTTATTTCCAATGCATTGGACCATTTCCATCTGAACGGATCCATTGTAATTGTAGGAGACTTCAATATTGACATGCTACAAAACACTGGCAAAACAAAAGAATTGCAAAACTACATGTGTAAATACAATCTGCACTTTCTTCTAAACAACACAGTCCATCTACAAAACGCACTTATTGACCATGTCTGGTCCAATGTGCCCATTTCTCAATACAGTATGTTTGTTTTAGACACATATTGGTCTGATCACGTTACAATTAGTATTGCACTTGAATTATGACATATACANAAACTCATATTTCTATGTTTCAAAGCATATATGTATCCCTGATTTCTACACATAGCGTTTTGGTGAGCATACAGACGGTCTTCTACTCTAATTATAAAATATACATTGTGCAAAAAAAGAAAAAATAAAGTACATCCTCAAAAAAATTATTTGTGACTCTATTCATCTTATTCAAAAAAAATTTGTGTATATGTACATAGTAGTTTCCTTTTTCTTAACATATGAGCTTATGTTCATATCCCTTTTGTTTTGTACTTTTGTTGATAGAAACAGAAAGGAAAACTAGAGGGCGTAAAGAACTCCTACCCAGAGATGTACACGAATCAATGCAAAGGTGCATTATTTTACTGCATGTGTTCCATAGTAAACAGTTTTTCCTTTACTTTCTCTGAATTTGTCAAACTTGTTTACAGGTATGTTTTTTTTTTCTTTTCTTTTTCTTGCACCAAGAAGATGCTACGCTACACGACCGCCATCCAGCAGAACTGTAATGTTGACACAGCCAACCCGCAAGTCCATTTGTCAATATGTATATCGCCCAACTATAATTACTATTTGCAGGACACAGAACATTAGAGGCACAGTGTGCAGCTCGCAAGTGCGTGATCCAAATAAGTGGCTAAGTATGGAATAAGGGATATGTGCATCATAATCAATTTGTAGGGCACTGAACAATAGAGGTTTGTTTCTAACCCCGCCAACCCGAAAATGTGCGATGCACAAACTGTACATGCTCTATAAACTCTCAGCCACCCGACAAGTCCGCTTGTCAATTTGTATATTGTGGAACTGTATGTGCTATTTGTAAAACATGGAACAATAGAGGCCTATTTTTTGACCCCTCCCGTCCAAGAACCCGCAAGTATGGAATGCGATATCGGTACACGATCTATAAAATATCATGTCCATACTTTATAAAGGCACATATTTACTTTTGCCTCATTTCTACACACACTGATCTGGTAATCATAGACTTGGTGTTGCACATGAAATATGAAATATGCAGTGGGAGTCGAATGGAGCCCTTTTCTTTTCTTAGGCAATTTTGAACCCGCCAGCCCGAGAACCCAATTTCTATATGGCAGAAATCGGCCCAATGTATAGCCCGCAAATATGTATTGCTCGTTTGTGGGAGCCCACCAGCCCTGGAGTAGAATGTTGAGCCGGTCACCTCGCAAATCCACTTCTCAATTTATTATCATAAGATATTTGCAAGGCACCGAACAATAGAGCATCGTTTTTTACCCCGCCAGCTTGAGAACCCGCGATCCAGAAACTGTAGATGGTGTATCAAATCTCGGTTAGCCCACAAGTCCGCTTCTCAATTTGTATATTGTGGAACTTTGCATGCTACTTGTAGAACACCGAACAATAGAGGCCTTCTTTTGAACCCGCCCGCCCGAGAACCCGCGATCCCGAACCATGCACTTTCAGACTTGGTCATTCCTTCCTTGCTTGTTCTTCCCTGTGGTCGTTACCTTCACACATGTGCATAATAAAAAATATTGTTTATAGATATGTGTATATATGTCTTCTTTCTAAATCTGTAATGCTAACAAGTCATCGTGCAACTACCGTCTAAGTTGTCATTGATGCACACGAGGCTCGAGAAGTTTTGCCATTAATGCAATTTTTGCGAAGCATTTTCTTCTCCTTTCCCAGTTTTAATTTCAAATGCCATGATATGTCATTCACAGGCTACCATCTTGCTTCCGTCACGAAACCTCCAATCGCTTCCCAGTCTTAATTTCAAATACCATGCAATGTCATTCGCATGTTGCCAGCTTGGTTCGTTCACGAAACCTCCAATCCTTAAATGTTCTTCGTCGTAACCCTCACCTTCGCACTTCTAAGTTTGCAATAACTGTGCTTTACCTCTAACAGGTCACCATACAACACTCATAGATATTGTCATTAATGAGGACATTTTCCATTTGCACGCATTGAAGCAATGTTTGCGGGGGGTTATATTTTCCCCTCCATTTCTTCATTTCAAGCAGCATCTGAAGCCAGACGACCTTTTGATAAACTACTGCCAGCAGCTCCACAGTAGTTTTGTAGATATACAGTGAACATCTTCCTCAAGAGCTTCCCGTGCAGAAGACCGGAAAAAGAATTGTAGGGGAGGCGGACTAGCCCGAAATTTACCATCAAAACATGGATCTTGACGCTGATCTGGAAAGAATATTCTGCAACCTTGATCAGCCCACACATGCAATTCAACATGCCTTCTCAATGGACATGGTTGGTACCGAATTTTTTTACGAAGATGAATCCTTCGTATTCCAGAGCATTGTTTTTGAAACCGAATCAAAAAAATTAATCATTGAAAAAAGAGATGTAAAAAATAAGAAAAGAAAACATCGTTCAGAACTTGACCTTGCCAATATGCA
>JASDQU010361561.1:0-11752 GCA_032191745.1 Picea mariana | reverse complement strand
CCTCCCCAAAATCCTTAAGAGATATTTTCTCCCTAAATATCTTAGAGATCCCTTTCTTAGTGGATATGATGAGAGATCCTCTCCATGGTGGTTAAGCCTCCAAATCCTATATAATGAGGGCTTTCCATGGAAGAGGAGGATATGGAGATTGAGAATTATACCAAACTTATGATCTCATAAGTGAGACACCATTGAAGCATAATTAGTCTAGATTACTTGAGCAAAGGGGTTGGACAAAGAGAACTGGAAGAAGTTGTTGCACCTTCATCAAGTTTGGTCTGTAAGTACTCTTCATTTGTTCTCATTAATATATATACATGCTTGGCCTGTTTCTTTCAAGTTTATGTTTGCTCCACATGAACTTGTCTTCACTAGATAGATTTGTATTTGAGCTAATATCAATAGAATAGAAAGCTCGTTTTATCTTTGTTTGTTCTACAGGACCTATCAAAGAGCTTGGGATTGAATCTTAACTTGGAATTTGCGAGGACAAACATCGTTAACAAGGTACACATTTTTCTTCTTCCTCTTCGTATATTAGCTTAATTAGATCTAAAATGATGTCAGTGACCGATGATAGCACCCTTTCTGTCTTGGTTTTAGGGGTATAGATACCAAGAGGGAATCCACTTGTTTGTAGGGGGATTCACATGTAACAATCATATCCAAAGAGGAAAGAAAGGCTTATCTCAAATTGTTTAGACAATATAAAGATATCTTTGCATGGTCCTATCGAGATTTGAAAACTTATGACACATGTATCATTCAACACACTATAATGTTAAAACCTGAAGTATCACCCATCCATGGAACCTCTCATGTATTAGGAATTAAAGAAACTTTTAGATGCCAAAATCATCTTCCAGGTTAGACATTTTGCGCGGGTAGAAAATATGGTTCCCGTGAGGAAACATTCTGGAGAAATCCACTTATGCATAGATTTTAGGAACCTCAATAGAGCTTCAGAAAAGGACAATTACCCAGTCCCTCCAATGGTGCAACTCCTGCAAACTATGTCTGGCTTGGATATTTTATCTCTACTGGACAGTTTCTTAGGTTACAACCAAGTCCTAGTTTCAGAGAAAGATCGTTTGAAAAATACCTTCCAAACCAAGTGTGGAACCTTTTCTTATAAACACATGCCTTTTAGGTTAATAAATGCAAGGGAGACCTTCCAAAGGTATATGGACATATCATTTCAGGGATTAATCAACAAATGTGTGGTAGTGTAACTGGATGACATAATTGTGTATTCAAAGAACAGAGAAGAGCACATCCAACACTTAAATTAGATTTTCGAAAGGTGTAGGAGATATGGCATATCCTTAAATCCTAAGAAAACTATTTTTGACATCGAGGAAGGTAAGATGCTAGGCCACATTATATCTCAATCAGTCATTTGCATAGACCCAGAAAGGATTAAGGTCATAGATTAACTCCTGTTTCCTCACAATAAGAAAGCTATGTAGTATTTTTTCGGGCAAATCAATTTTGTGAGGAAATTCACTCCTGATTTTGCGGAAAATATCAAACTCTTACAAAATATGATTCATAAAGATGTTGAATTTAAGTGGTGATGGCCATCATGCTCTGCTTCTGCTGCAATCCAGGAGTGACTTCTGACACCAACATTTCTTCAGGTTCCATGGGGGATAGAGTCATCCTCGTGATTCTCTAAGGACTCATTTGTAGTTCCAGTGCCTTGTTGTTGGGCTATGGAGTCATTAATTCAGCCGAAAATAAATAGAAAAACAATATTTACAAAAAACAGAGGAGCCATCTAAGGCTCAAACAAAACATTTATTCAGGAAATGCCCATTTACTGGGTCGTTAAAAAATTCTTCACCCTCCAAATCCTACAACCTATACGTGTTATTTAAGAATACTTCAGAGATTTTCAAGGGCCCAATACAAAGGGCATCAAACTTGTTGTGTTTACCCCTCTCCTACTTGGGTGCATCCCACTTAAGCACCAAATTACCCAGCTCGAATTCCTTCTTCCTGACCTTCCTATCAAAGGCCTGCTTAATCTTCTGTTGATGATTGTAAGCTCTGTCCATTACTTACTCCCTGATTTGCTGCACTTCCACCATTTGATGAGTTCTTCTTACCATATGGTCTGGCTCTCCTTCATGATCCTCAAAGAATTTCACCACAGGTAAAGCGAGCTGAGTGGGAAAAATAGCCTCAGTCCCATAAACAAGTTGAAAAGGTGAGGTGCCCAGGAACTTCTTTGTTGTCACTCAATCAGCCCATAGAGAAAATTTGAGCTTTGAATCCCATGCCTTCTTATTGTCTTCCAATAATCTTTTAATGTGCTTGATTAGGCTTTTATTGGAAGATTTCGCCAATCCATTTCCTTGAGGATAATAGGGAGTGGAGTAAATTAGGGAAATCTCGAACTACTCACAGAACTTAACCATAGGCTCAGACTTGAAAGAAGCAGCATTATCAGTGATAATCCTGCTAGGATAGCCAAATCTGGCTATGATATCCTCCAGGAAGATAATAATTACCTTGTGTGAAGCACTCCTGTTGGGGGCAGCTTCTATCCACTTGGTGAAATATTCTATTGCAATTAGGATCCATCTATGTTGGCTTCTTGAAGGAGGATGAATTTCCCCAATGAAGTCCATCCCCCATTGTTGAAAGGGTGTTGAAACTACTACAGGCTTTAGTGGCAGAGATTTGAGTTGTTTCTTCCCTGAGAACCTTTGGCATTTGATGAAAGATCTGACTTGTCTGTAGACATCATTGAATAGGGTGGGACAATAGTACCTAGCCCTGAGAAATTTGTGGGTTGTGGTCTTCCAGAAATGATGCCCCCCACAAAGGCCATTGTGGAAATCAAAGGAAACTTTCTGGGCTTCCTATGTATTTAGGTACCTTAGAAACACTCCTAGAGGGTCTCTCCAGTACAAGACATGGTCAATGAGGCAATATCTGATTTATTTGAGCTTTAAATCTCTTGCCTTTCTTTTTCCCATCCCATCAAGAGGCTTTAATTCTTGCAGAAGATACAAAATGTCTCTGTACCAGTTGCATTTTGCTAGTGATAAGTCACCCTGAGAGCTTTGGCTAGACGACTCAGCTTGCTGATTTTCTGAGCAAGGATTGATGAAGCTAACCCCCAAGGCCTTGCAATTGGATTCAGCCAGTAGCTTAGCTAAACCCCTCCCTTTTACCAATTTGGTGGGATTTATCTCCAGGTCAAACTCTAGGATCTTGGCAATCCATTTACCTCTTCTCCCATCTATGTCGAGCTGTATAAGGATGTCATTCCCAAAGGCTGAAGGAACGTATGAAGTCACTCTTGAGTGCAAGACATAGACTCTGAAAGCTTTGAGAGATTTCACCAAGGCATAGGCCTGCTTCTCCATGATCTCATACCTAATTTCTGCATCTCTCAATGCCTTACTGAAGAAGGAAATGGGTTTCTCTCACCCTTCCTCATTTTTCTGCAATAAGACCACTTCTACTGTATCAAAAGAAGCAAAAGAAAAAATTAGGAAATCCCTGGAATAATCAAGATTGATCAGCACAGGTGCCTTAGTCAATGCCTTCTTTATTTGGAAAAAAGATTCCCTAGGTTCAGTAATCCATTTTACTTCATTTCCCTTTCTGAGCATGGCTGTGATGTGTTTCACCACCTCAACAAAATTTGAGACGAACCTCCTCAGAAAGTTAATCTTCCCTAGAAAATCCTGGACTTCTTTTCTAGACCTGGGAAGTGACAGGGTCTGAATTTCCTCTACCCTACTGGGATCAATTCTCACTCCCTCTGTTGATACTATATGGCCTAACAACTTCCCCTCCTTCATAGCAAACACATATTTCTTAGGATTTAAGGAAAGGCCAAACTTCCAACATTTTAAGAAAAATTTCCTCAAATGACAGTAGTGCTCTTTATCAGACCTGGAGAAGACCGTGATGCCATTCAGATAGATCACCACAAACTGATCTTTCTCCCCAATGAAGGCTATGTCCATGGCTCACTGAAATGTTTCCCCTTCATTCAATAGTCCAAAAGGCATTTTGGCATACATGAATGTGCCCCATGGAGTGGTGAAGGTTATCTTTTCTATGTCCTCAGGCTTGACTGATATCTGATTATAGCCAGAAAAATTGTCAATCATGGATATCCTAGATGCACCAATTACCCTCTGCAATATGTGTTCCATGTTGGACAAGGGATATTTGTCTTTCTTTGAGCTCCTATTCAGGTTCTTGAAATCAACACAGAGCCTGATTTCTCCACTTTTCTTCCTTACGGGAACCAAATTGGCCACCCACTCAGAATATCTCAAGGAAACAATGATTTGGGAATCTAACAACTTCTTCACTTCTCTCTCCATGACAGACAACAACATAGGATTTATCTATCTTAGCTTCTACCTGAATGTCTTAGCCTCCTCCTTCAGTGGGATCTTATGTTCAATGATAGATGTGTCATATGCCTTGAGGTATTCATAGGTCCATGCAAACACATCAAAAAATTCTCTTAATAAGTCAGTATATTCGGCCCTCTGTTCTTTGGTCAGGATGCTTGACAACTTGACGAACTTAGGCTCCTCCTGTGTGCCAATGTTTCTTTTAGCTATATCAGCGTCTCCATCTGAAACCCTACCCTTTACTGCCACATCATTCCCATCGAACAATCATTCTAAAGGGACTAATCCCTTCGGAATGTGATTGCTAGGTAAATGAATAATATGGTTATTAGCAATCTTATTTAAAAATACCTCAGGGTGAGGATGACTTTTGAGATCAAGATCTTGATCAATGTGCAATGCGGAGAATTCATTGACGGACTAAAGAAATTTTTCGATTTCAAGATCATCTTTGAATACCTTCCAATGATTGATATTGTCTAGAATGGATGGCCTATATCTTATCTCGACCTCATATTTGATCTTAGGCGGCAGAGGGATCCTGAACAGACTAGCTAAGACAGCTAAGGAATCAACGAAAGTATTTTCCTCTCTTGGAATAAAAGAAATGTTGAAAGATGAGAAGAAATTATCAATCAAGTCCCACACCTCATTTCTATAACTCCTGAGCCGAGGATGCTTAGCCCGACAAGCATTCCCGACTTGCTGGATTATCAACTCAGCATCTTCGAACACTACTACCTCCTTAATTCCCCTTTCCTTTGCAGCCCTCATACCCAGAACAAGAGCTTCATATCCTACCACATTATTGGTAGCTTCAAATTCTAGCTTGTATGACAGGGATATGGTTTCCTACCAAGGGGCCACAAGAACCACTCCAGCACCAACACCTTCGCTAGAAGAAGATCCATCAAAGAACATCTTCCAAATAGATGTGGTTGGAGGGGGTATCTCATGATTGAAAATGGGCTTCTTTTTGATCTGTAAAGGGGCTTCAGGAGTCTCAGTGATCTGCAATAAACTAGACCCTAAATCAGTGTCAAGTGCAAAGATGGGGTGATTAGTGGGGTCTGCTTCATCACTAACAATGTAGGCCAGATGAGCTTCTTTGTACAAGCTCCTATGTTCTCCTCCAAAGAATGGAATGGTGGCATATGTGAGATCCATATGTAATGTTCCTCCAAGTTTTCTAATCCAAGATCTCAACAACAGCATGCCGAACTTGGGGAGAACATCAGCTACTACAATGTCCATGAACACACTCTTCATTGGTAGCTAAAATAAAGAGACCACCAAGTCTTTGATGACTCCAAGGCATTGCACCCTCCTTGAATCAAAAGAGTACACATTGTGATAAGCCTTTGTCACTTCCAGTCCCAATTCATCCATGACTATTTTGGGCATAAGGTTGTGGGAAGCTCCTGAATCCATGAGGCAATTATGCAACACCTTATCATGTATGTTCAGGGATGTGTAGAAGGGAGGGGATGAATCATCTATGTCTTCTACCATGGGACCTAGGACGACAACTGGATTTTCATATTGAAGATTTACTTAGTCTGAGGAAGGCTGGGAGGACTCAAATTGTAGCAGTTTGGAGAGATACCTTTTGAAATCTTCATTTTTAACTAGTTCTAAGAGGGGTAGTGGAATTCCAATATTTTGAATTTCATGTTCAAAACTAAAGGAGGAAAGAGGCTTAGGATATTCCCTTGCCTCAGAGACAGTTTCTTTGGATATTGGCGAAGTATTCTGATTTTTCTTCTCTTTAGTAGTGATTGTTACAGGCTTAGTAGGTTTTTCTGCTATGAGGGGTTGATCATGGCTATCAAAACTCCCTTCTTTCTTCTTTGACCTGAGATGATATCTGTTAGGAGTGTTGTTGACCCTTTCCCCTTTACCCAACTCATTGACTTGACTGTTCATAAGGGACTCTTCATATATAGATTGAGTCAAATGGGGAAAAGGGAAGGTGTCTTCAATACAGTGAATTTCAGGGTTGAGCTCATCTATCTCCTCTCCTTCCTCATGGGAAACTAGGTTATTTTGGAAAGGGGTTTGGATACTCTTCTCATCTCTGTCTTTTCTCCTTTGTTCCCTTGGAAAATCCTATGGCATATTATTGTTGGGCCTCCTGAAGCCTCTGTTATCAATATTCTGGGGATTTCTATACATGGGCTTCCCTTCTAACTCCCACCTTTCCATTCTAGTCGAAATCGATTTTAGCATTTTAGTTACCTCATCCATCTGAAGGGGAAGGGGAGAGGAATTGGATGGGGAGGCTTTAGGTCTCTTCCTGGATATGTCTCTATCAGCCTTATTCCTAACCTGGTAAACAACCAATATGTTAGATTCTACTTCCACGGCTGCATCTTGCATGTGAGCCAAAGTAGTGGCTCTCCTTTCCCTCAATAGAAGGCAAAAATCAATATCAAAAGCGCTAGCATAAGTGATCTTAGCAGAGGCTTCTGAGGCCTTTATTTCAATGGGGATCTTATTGTACATTTTGTTGAATCTCTTGGAGAAGTCAGAGACAGACTCTCCTTCCTTTCTCTTCAAAGACCTAAACTATGTCATGTAATACATGAAGTCTTTTTTGTCTCCCCACTGTCTCAAAAAGGCATTATCCAAAGCCTCAATCCCATCAGTAGATCCAGGAGGTAGGGCCCTAAACCACTTTATAGCCTCACCTTCAAGACTATGGACGAAAATCCTCATCCATATGTCTGCATGCATGATAACATGATCATCTGTAAAGTTGTAAAAGGATTCAAGGTGTTCTTTTGCAACTATGTCCCCTTCGCCTATAAAATTGGGCAGCTGCTTAAGGTAGCCATCTACTAGAAGGGCATTGAGAGGCTGAAACAAAAGGGGAGCATACCTAGCAGCTATTATAGCCTTCATTCTGGTCATGGGGGGATTTGCTCTTGACATAGGAATATTAGGTGGAGGAGAACTCAGAGGAGAAGGAGCTCAAACAAGGGATACTGGAAATGAGCTTACAAGTGGATGGGGAAATAATGGGAGATTAAGAGAGAAGGCTAAGGGGCTTGAGTCAACAGATGCTTCTCTCTGTGTAGTAGCAGCAACAATAACTAGAGGAGGACTAGTAAAGCTGGGGGTGGGGAAATAATCTATGGTCCTGGGTCTACACCAAGGTACAACTTCAGGGGAGAGGGAAGTGACAAGGATTTATCCCTCCAATCCCAGACCAAGAGGAGAAAACTCAGCAAGAACAGTCCCGAAATTTAGGAAATGAGAAACTTCAGAAAAAGTTCTACTAGGAAGATGAGAAGAAGAAAATGGAGTTCCTACAGAAGGAGATGGCAGATTACCTGGTTCAGTGGTGGAAGTTTCTCCTTCAGAGGCCTTTCCCTTTCTGATAATCACCTCTGGATCAGCTTCAGGCGTAGATAGAGGTAGCTTTGGATGGGACCGCGTGTGTCTACCTCTAGAAGCCACAACTAAAACACTAGGTCACCACAGTGGAGTCATCACAATGGAGTCACCAGGTGCACAATAGCAATCTCGTAGGGCTCTGATGCCTGATGCACCTTCAGAATCAGAGGCTCAATGTCATTCAATCCCAGGGAAAATTTTCAACTTCGTCCCCGACAACGATGCTAGAAATGTTTGCGTTAGAATTCACTCCTGGATTGCAACAAAAGCAAAGCCTGACGCCCATCAGTTTATGTCATGATTTGTTAAAAGGGGGTGATCAAATGGAAGTGAACTCGAAACAATATCGCTCATTCAAAAAACTAGGTTGGAACAACAAGGATATGTGAGGTCTTGATTCAACTTAAGCCAGTAAATTTGCATAGTGGTGAGTAAGTGAAAGAAAAGAAAGGGGAAAAGTCTCAGATATGAGATCCTCTCAGACCAGAGAAACTTCAAAGTAAACCTCAAACGTTGTAGAACTAATACAACCAAACATACGTCATATAGTTATAGCAACACCCGACTGGATCATCCATACACAGGTTTTAGATTTAGAAAAACAAGGAAAGGAGGGGGTTGGCCACCATTAAACAAGAAATCTCAAAATATCATTGTATAACTAGAGAAATAGAGGATTTGTTAAAGCTTTACAGTCAGGAGCTTAGCTCTACCATCAATAAATTACAAAAATATCAAAAGTGCTTACATATACCCAAGCCAAAAATAGTAGCAAAACTGAGACTTATCATTAAAAACATCACGTCTACATGTTTACTAGCAGACTGCCCCTGCAGTCTCTGAATGGTCGTGCGCTCATGTTAGATGCAATCAGGCTCCTGGCCACCCTGCAAAAGAATTGACTTGTCTCAGGTTCCTTTCTGGACTTTCCATTTATGGTGGAGATGATGTCTAACCAACAACAACCACCTCAATAACTACTTCCTTGGGATTGGGAATGGCCCGATCAACTCTGCACTCTTGGGACGTGGAGGCCCTCTCGCACTGTCACCTGGATCGGTTGAACGGCCTAATGATAAGGCATGGAGACCAGTATGAAGACTGGGGAACATGGTTGGAAGTGGTGGATGAGTGGTGACCAGGAAAGGATGAGGGGAAATAGCGGATGAGGAGGTGATGGGACATGATTGGTCAAGGGAGGATGCGTTGCTTATGATGGAGTGATGCAGAAAGGAGAGGGACAGGTGTTGGAAGGCAAGAGGTCAAAACAAGAATAAGGTGGGCCAGGATGGCACTGAGTGGAGGTGAGATAAGGAGTGGAAGATAGATGGAAGAATATGAAAGGTGGAGGCAATCGTGAGGAGATGATAGGGGGACCCACACAAATTCACCCATTCCGAACCCCACCCATTTATTAAAGGAAGAAAGACAAAGGGGGTTCGGAATCCAATCTTTTCCATAGAACTGAGCACCCCAATCTAAGCTATTGAAACCTACATGCTCAATTACAGACCCCCCCCTTTTGTTAAAGGTAGAATGACGAAGGGGGTCTGGAATGGAACCCTGGCCACAAATCTGGGCACACAGATTCTGGCCACCCAGATTTGCCCGCTACTTAACGAAACATGCATTTTGTGACCCAACTTAGGGTAAGAGGGTTCTTACCCCATTTCTTTTCATTTTTCCACCCAAAGGGGCCCGTCTCCTAAGAAAACACCCCATTTACAGGAATTGGTGATAACAAGTGGGATGATGAATGAAAGGATGCTTTCAGCAATATTAAAACTTCTATATCCCAGGCCCCTGTGTTACAAAATCCCAATTTCAATAGGGATTTATTCCAATATAATTTCTCCTCTGACCAGTCGTTAGTTGTAGTATTGACTCAAAAGGATGATGACAACAAAAACCTTTCATGAGCACTAATCTCCAAGGAGCCAAACTTAATTATCTTGCTATAGATAAATAGGCCTATGCAGTATATAAGGAAGTAAAACACTTTAGGTCCTACATCCTCAAGAACCACACCAAAGTAATAGTTCCCCACCCTGCAGTCCAATCTCTATTCACTCAACATAATATGGGGGAAAGAAGAGGGAACTGGATGGTAGTAGTTCAAGAATTTGATCTAGATATAAAACCTTCCAAACTAGTTAAAGGGCAAGGATTATGCAAACTTGTAGCTGAAGCCCAAGACCAGGTAAATGAATATTCTGGATGGGAGAATGAAATGACATTATGGTGTGGTGAAGTTTCATACATTTCCCTAGGACAGGAGTCTTGGTACGGGAAGCTAACTTATCTCCTACACCATGGGACTTGTCCAGAAAAACTCAACCCTAGGGAAAGAAGGGCTCTCAGGTTAAAATCTACACAATATCGCCTCATAAATTTGACACTCTTCGGATTAATTATGATTGGGTACTATTAATATGTCTCGAATGTGAAGATGCATAAAAATTTCAGAGGAAGCTCCATGATGGCCCTGTCAGTGGAAATTTCACAGGAAAAACCACTACTCATAAGATACTGAGAGATGGCTATTATTGGCCCACCTTGCCCAAAGACACTCACACCTATGCTAGAAATTGTAAAACTTGTCAAGTAAGTGATGGGAGGGAGAAGAAAGAGACAGTCCCACTCCAACCAATGACTGTATCTAGGCCTTTTGAGAAATGGGGGTTGGATTTCATAGGAAAAATTACACACAGGTCTTCGAAACAACACAAGTACATTCTTACTGCCACTGATTACTTCACGAAATAGGAAAAAGCCATCCCTCTGATTCATGTAAACGAGAAGGTGGTGATCGAATTAATAGAACAATAGCTAATCACAAGGTTTGGTGTCCCTTCTGTCCTGGTTTTTGATAATGCATCTTATTTTTCTTCCACCATACTGAAAAAGTTTTCTCTAGACAAAGGAATCATAATTAGGTACTCTACAAATTATTATCCACAGGGAAACGGGGTGGCAGAATCAACCAATAAGAACCTAGTGAGAATATTAAAGAAGCTGGTTGCAGATAACCAAAGGAATTGGCATAATATACTCCATAACGCTCTATGGGATGATAGTTTCACACCCAAGGAAGCTATAGGAAATTCCCCGTACTTTATGGTTTATGGGCAAGAAGCCATTCTCCCAAATGGGCTTTATCTTCCATCTCTTCAACTATCCCAATAATCCAGTAGGGAAACTTCATCGGTCATGAAAAAAAAAATTGATACTCTGATCATGCTAGAGGAAGAGAGGGAAAAGGATAAATCAAAGTTCATGGCCCACCATCAGATAGTTAAAATATGGTTTGACAAACATAAGGTTAAAGAGAATAATTTTGAGGTAGGAGACTTAGTCCTAAAATGGGACAGAGAAAACGAGCCAAAAGGGAAGCATTATAAGTTTCAGAATCTTTGGTTGGGACCTTTCCAGGTGGCTAAGAATATTGGGGCAGGCACTTATCAGTTGCAAAATCTAAGGGGGGAACCTGACGCCCTCCTAGTAAATGGCCAATCCCTAAAACAATNAAAAAAAAAAAATGTTTTGTGTTTTGTATGAATGTTTTCATGATTGCGAAATGCATTTTTGTTGTTTTCTTTTTCTTTTTGTACTTTTGCACTTTTGAAGGTTGTGTTCAGTGAAACAATGGTTTACTTTAAACCATGCAACATAGAGAACTCTGTTCCTAACTCATTTCTCATATACAACACAAGGAAGCGCCGAGGAACTTGCGGTTGCTTTGAGGAGTCCTCTATCTAACCTATGAAAATGAACAACTTTAGAGAAATGTCAGAAGTGTATGATTAGTGGTTTGGTAAGACCTTAAGGTAAAGAAGGAAATATGGAAAGGACTACATGAACCCTGAATATAAAGCTAGCAAAGGATCCACCTTAACCATATCACTTTATAAAATAAATAGACATCATCCTCTCCCACTCGCTTAGAGCATCATGCCAAAATA
>JASDQU010361547.1:1156-11795 GCA_032191745.1 Picea mariana | reverse complement strand
TGATTCTCTCACTAAGAGGAATAGGACTATTCAAAGGAAAGTTGATAAACCTTCATGGAAAGCTCACTAGGATACCTATGAATGCCAATGGAACTTCGACAAAGGAATATTTTGAGATTATTAAATTTATCGAGAATAGTGCCCCATTTACCATGCTACTAGGAAAACCTTGGATTGAAAGAGATCAGGCTAGAAGGAAGGAAGAAGAAGAAGTTTTAGAAAAACAGAAGCAAGAATTAAAATAATTCATGACTAGAAGGATTGCACACTTGATTGAAGAGCAGAAGAACAGATCAAAGCCACTTAACACCAAAAACCTGGATGTCAAAGTTGCAAGAAAAATAGAGGAACCACTAAAGATTAAAGTACCTATTCCAAATGAGGAAGAAGGGTTACCCTTGACTCTTAGGAAAGAATCTCAACAACGTGAAGTAACTATGCCAAACGAAGCTAAGGATCAGAATGGAAAAAGGCACACCGAGACAAAACTCATTGGGAAGAAGGCTAGAAAGCTATGTAAGAAGCGAGCTAAGATTGACAAGTTGCAGAAGGTTCCAGAGAAAACCTTGTAGAAGAAAAAATTTCAAAATTGGAGCTTCATTGGGATATCAAAACAGCGACACATGGCACTTCACCATGATGAAGAAATATATCATTTGGGAACATTATAAATGTTAGATCTATGCTCCGAATGGATAGAAATCTATTTATGAAGGCTTCATACCCATTGCGAGTGACCCGTTGTTGAGTTGCCTATTTATCCCGTCGCGGCATGCACCAAGAACACTTTTTCCAATTGAGAATTTGAGCTCGCAGAGTAAGTTTCTTTTATACAGTGATCATCACACTCTTTTTGTCTATCCTATCTATCCTATTATAGTTTCTAAGATTCCCCCCGAACCCGAGATTGTTAACCCTGAGTGTGTATGTCGGACGAGTTGAGTGCTACAGAGAAAGTTTTCGAAGAAATTTTGATCGAACTCATGACTAAAAGAGTCATGTTGATGTCTACAGGTGTACAAGCATCATCGACGAGAGGAATTCTAGTCTCTCCGTCCACTGCTCATGAAGCGGGACCAACCCGACCATCTGATGAAATGACAGCCAAGCACATGGATGATATATTGAATGCTAAATTGATCTCGACCATATTACCTGCCTAGATTCCACCCTAAGTGGCACAGTAAATCGAGACAATGTGCAAAAATATTTTGAATACACCTTGGTCACTGCGTACCTCCTGAAGGGGGTATGCACAGTTCGAGCAGACCAAGATAATATTCCAACATTGAAGTTTAGCGACTTCAACCTCAGAGATCAAAAAGTTTGTTGGACAACTGAAAGGGGGGGGGGAGTGAATCAATTGTTACCATGATTAAACAATTATGCTTATTTTAAATTATTTGAAGAGCACTTAATCACAATCACAATAATGCAGGAAAGTAAGCAATAGAACATCCAACATCATTGTCACATATGAAATCTACAGAGACATATATTTCCTAAGGAAACCCATAAAGGGTAAAAACCTCTTCTTCTTTATATGATAAGTAATCTTTATATTTTTTACAATATCATACGTATGAGCTCCAACTCATTGTGAGGCTACAACCTCTGTATTGCAAGCTGCAACTTGCTGATAGCACCAACTCTCTATTTTCTCTAGCACCTACTATAAGGAAGCACCAACTCCTTGGTTACTCTAGCTCCCACTAGAATAAAGCACCAACTCCCGAAATGTTCTAGCTCCAACTAGATGGAAGCACCAACTCCCAGTCACATAGGCAACAACCTGTATAACAGAGAACAATAGTTCTCCCTTATGACACCTTGCCACCCTGGTCTCTCTGGCTGCAACTAGATGGAAGCTACAACTCCCTATGTTCAAGAACCCACTTGAACCTATGAGGACAATAGTCCTCCCTAGCACCTCCCAACCTCCTTGAAATATAAAGTTTTCTATATTTATAAATTTATCATAGTGATAAAATACTTATTATTGTCTTACCAGACTTATCATTGTTCTGCTATGCTACTCTATTCTCCTGTATCAATGTCTCTTTGTCTGCATCTTCTTGCAATTTTTGATCTTCTGTTTTTCTCTACAAGAGCACCTCAGCCTTCCTTTAGTGTCTCACTGTCTTGCTACACACATGCCTTACACTTTCTATGATTCTTCCTTTTCTACTATGTGCACCATATGCATTCGATGCACCATTCCTCTTCTCTGTATTTCAGCTGCTGCACACTCCTCCTTCTACACTCCTCAATCCCCCTCAAGAATAGCCACCCATCTCTTCTTTATTCTACATACTTATAGTCTCTGTGCACCTTGTGCATGCTCTCTCGCCATGCTTCTGCATGGTCTCTCCATGTCGAGTGCTCTACCTGATCATCATGGAAACTCTTCAGCTTCTTTGGCAGTTAAACCAATGTGTCCATGATCACTAGGTGTTATGCTGAGATTCCTTCGCCTGTCTGACATTTGAGACTCTTCATCTTCTCCGCCAAAGTCGAGTTGATCCTCTCTATTGTATTTACAGGCTTCAACACTCTTCCATCTGTCAATCACCTCTAAGAATAGTCTTCATTCCACTGGAAGATGTCTCAAGCCTCTTCATCTTCTCTGGCAATCACACTGAGGCCTATTTCATTCCTCTGGTAGAAGCCATCAGTCATTTCTAGCAGTTACACTTTGAAGTGCAATAGTAGCCCTCTGATCATACTTAAATTCACCTGAACCATTGGATTGGATCTGTAGGATCTTGTGTTTATTTCTCATTTCGACATTTCGTAATTTTGACATTCTTGTGGTGAAGAGTCTCAATTATCGATGTCCCAAACTCCGAAGTCGAGGTTGTCTCTTCGAGCTCTTCTCTACAGCTCTTTGATAATGTGACCACCGGTGGTGACCAACGCCTACACCAAAAAGGTGTTTTCACATTTCGCATTTCAGAATTTTGGGACTCCTTTGATGAAGAGTCTCAACTCTTGACTCTTCCAACCCTCGGTATCCTAACCTTTGAAATGGAGTTATATCAATGGTCCACACTCTTAATGATACGATGGTCCAGATGTCTTCGTGATTTCACATATCATGATTTCGACATTATTGATGTGAGAGTTCTTAACAACTCCAAGTCTCGGTATCCAAAACTCCGAAATGGAGTCAGATCAATGGAATTTCAAAGTTTTGCATTTTGTCATTTTGGGACTCCTGTGGTGAAGAGTCTCAGTGATTAACTCCTCCAAATCACAGTATTCGAAGTTCCGAAATGGAGTCGGATCAAATATCCAGTATTTCGTTGTTTCGCATTTCGGTGATTTGGCATTTCGACACTCTTGTGGTGAAGTGTTTTGACACTTCAACTCCTGGTATCTGGGACTCCAAAATGGAGTTATTTTCTGGTCTGCGAAGCTCTTTGTTGGTGTGCCTATTTCAAGATTTTGACGTTTCTCATTTCGGCGATTCGGCATTTTGGGACTCCTGTGATGAAGTGTTTCGACACTTCAAATCCCGGTATCTAGGACTCCGAAATGGAGTTATTTCCTGGTCTACGAAATTCTTTGTTGGTGTTCCTATTTCAGGATTTGGGGTTTCACATTTCGCGATTCTGGGACTCTTGATGATGAAGAGTCTTGACTCTTCCAACTCCCGGTATCTGAAACTGTCCTCCTGCCTTCAGGATTTCATAACCCCACTTCACTTTCCTCTATAAAGAACGTGCAGGTTCTCCTGGATCTAATGCCGGTCGGACCTCGGGCTTAGATCTAACGTTCATTGGGAATTCTCAATGGTATCCAAAGATCACTGTTGCTTCTCCTCCCAGGCTTTCGTTGTCCCTGTTTTTCCATCATTGCATACTATGATCTTGCCATCAATGACAATCACACCTGCCATAAATGATAATCACAACAAAGTTTACAACATGCTTTCCCCACATAAGTACCTAACCAAAACAAAAGGGAAGAACTTGAAGATCATCCCTCAGTCGTAGACCTATAACCTCGCGCAGTCCACCCTGCTCATTGTCATGAAGATTCCTCACTTCGGATGACACTAGGAGGTGAATGCATGTGTCAAACTACTACTGTCTTGTTACCATGGATGTTATTTGTGGCTAAACCATGATATAAAAGTTGATATGATGCTGATCAATCAAATCACAGGGTTAAGTATGCAAGGACCTGATCCGAAAGAGTTTTACCTTAGAAAAGCCATGGATTTTTCTCTAGCACATTGGATCAAGGACACTTATGGCGATGTCGAGAAGGGAACACAATGTTACAAAGTATCTTCTATTCAGAGGGGCATAGTGCACCTCGCCTGTTAATTTATTGCAAGGAAGTTAGTACAAGAAAACCAACCCACCCAAGTCACTGGTTTTTTAGTCGACCTCGCAGGGAAGTGCGCAAAAAGACTTTAGATGAACTGGGTGAAGTACCTGGTGAACCAATTAGAACTTGATTGTAGAGAAGCCCAGGATCAGTGGTACGAATTTGATTTCAATTGGCTATTGATCATGATCTCTTTTATTGCCTAGGATTAGCCGGAAGGTGCGACCTTCCCGAACATCGAGCCTTTTGAACCATTGGTCACGAAGTTTAGTACATTATGGTACTCAAGCGATATGAATAAACAATGGCAGTCCAATGTTTTTTTTCATACCTACTACAATCAGCTAAAGAAATCCATCTAGTCCGAGCCTCACATCACTCTGAACACTCTACACTGGTTCAGGCCCTTGATAAAGTTTAGCACAGACTGAAATTTTATTTACATCACAACGTTCACTGACGAACACAAGAAACAACTCCAATCCTACAATAATCTAACAGAGGAGGACTTGGAGGAGATCGCCAAGGACTGGTCAGCGGACCTCCTCATTCTAGCAGACCCTGCAAAGATATCTGACATCGATAGCCCAGAAACTACGCAGGATACACCTGTACCTAGAAGGACAAAGAAAACTGAAGAGCTTTAGGATTTAGACAGTGCATCTGTGAAGAATGCTTCCATCTCACCAGAGAAAGGAGGTGTTAGTGAATATTTGAATGAAAAAGAGGTCAAACAACAACAGGATGACGAGGTTGATCCCTTGAATAAGAGGAAAAGTTTTCCTTTGAAACCTTCCTCTAGAAAGAAATCGAAGGCCACCATGACCAAGATGCAGAGCATCCTCAACTCTGATGACTTCGACTTCCTCGTAGCAATCTTGAACGATGCTTCACTGGAAATAGCAGAGAAAAAAGAAGCAAAGTAAGACGAGATGTATGATTGAATCAAGACTGAACTCTGAGGGGTACAGTAATCCCTACATTCTAGCCGCGCAGTCTCCACTGTGCCAGGGGAACAAAAATTGGGGGATGAACCAACTCAACTCCACTGCCTAGCTGATACAGTCGAATCTCATCTTTGACAACCTAAAGAAGAAACAACGTAAGCCACCCAGGATTTGACACAAGTACAGGGAGTCCTTAAAGAGAAACGCAATGCTGCAAAATGGGAAAAGCTTGCTCTCCAAGCAAAGTTTGATGAAGAAAAATCCCAACTACAACAAGAAAAGGAACAGTTTCTCGTGGAGCAACTCGAAGTAAATGAAATCATCAACAAATAACTTCTCCCTGTGACAGGTGTATAAGTAAAGGCCGAAGTGCAAGTTCTACAACAAGTCGTGCAACTTGAAGAAGTGATCCAGTAACTACAACAATGCATAGCAGATTTGGAGCTACACATAGTACCTGAGACCCCTAAAGATGTAAGAGACCAAAGGGAAGAAACTGCCATGATCGTAGTTGAACGATGTTGACGGGAAAAATTGACCATCCGTCAACTGGAAGAGCGAGTCCGGTCCGAGGTTGTCTAAATAACCCAAGCCATTTGGTGTAACTCATTCTGACAGGTTTAATGGCTTAGTTATCCAATCTAAGAATCCTAAAAGAAACGAATAAAAGAGAGAAATAACTAACTAATTACTAAACACACTATATATATGTACATATGTTCAAATGTAACTATAGTAGTTGTATTTAAGAAGAAGATATACAAGTCTCATTTATTTACATGATTTACAATATACAAGTTTTAATCGAAGCTTATGAAAATCGATGTGAAAAATGATTACTTCTAGGAAGCAGATAAAGAAAGCACATAAAAATATTTATTGTTTTTCTTTTATAAATTTAAAGAATCTTGCAAAAAAAAGTTAATGAAACATGAACATGTGGATAGTCAAAGCTGAACCATACATTCTAGTTTCATTGATATGTAAATGACAGAAAAATACAAAGAAGATATCATGTCAGTGAATTAGTGAGGTGTATCCAAGCATATGCATGAGTGGTGAACATACAACTGCCATGTCCAAGAGAAAAATCTACAATGAACCTTATGACTGTTCTAATTAAATTCAGAACATGTATTAGCAGCTTAGGTTTTAATGACAGAAAAGGAAACACAAACATAAACCTGTGATCTCATAATTATACATGATTACAACAAGATAAATCTGGAAGCAATCTATGCATTTTATCGTTCAATTTAAAACTTAAAGATAAATCTCATTATTTAAATCGAAGATATAATCACAGCATTTATATTTTGATGAAGCAAATGATAAATGGTATTTATAATATAAACCTCCTACACATCACAGATCATTTAATCTAAAGATATCAGACCTACACATGTAAAAAGATTAAAAAAGCATAAATAACAACATTATAAACAAAAGGCTAAAGCCAAAATGCATATATGTCGTTCTATTAAGTTTTTGGAATCACTTGTCCATTCTGTAGTCCTGGAAGATTTTTTTTGGATAATAGACTTTAAAAATTAGAAAAATTAATAGATAAATGATAATAATTAACCATGTATTGATAAAAAAGACACAATATATTTAAATCAACGCATAATCAATTATTCAAAGAATATGAAGATATTATAATGAAAATCAAACAATTTTACTCATAGGACAAAAGCCATTAAACAATCTGGAATTTCATATTCTTCTTTGAAAATACTCGTCCATTCTCCCAAAGATTTCAGCCATCCATTACTCCATTTGAAAAGAAATAAAAAGTTTACAAAACCAATAATATACAAAAGAGAACGGATTAAAATCCTCCTCTCCAATTCTTCTCCTCTCTTTGGCTCTGATCTTTCTCATATATTTATAAAATAAATGAATAGTCTAGACGTCACTATTAATTTTCGCCACCTGAAATTTTCCTCTAAAAGAGACCCAAATATCTCTCAAATCGTGCATTTGTTTGGGAAAATATTTACACGGAAGGTAAATGGGTCCATTTTGGTTCTGGGTTTTCAACCGTTTCTTCAAATTCCTCACGGTTTGGCTAATCAATTATGGAAAATTGTCTATCTGATCTTGACGCCTTTCCAAATTTTATCTGTTGTTGCTCATAAAATTATTTGTAGCAATCCAAAATTATTTTTGGATCAATCATGTTGAACATATTTGGATAATAAAATAAAGCCATGATCAGGTCTGTATCGAATATTTGATAATAGAAACATGTGAAACAAAAAAAAACCTAAATTAATAACCTAAAAATTGTGAATAAAACAAAATCTAGAAAAATCAAAAATGAATTTAAACTAACTATAACTTATAAACAAACATTATTTATGTTTTGTTTTCAAATATGATCTAGAAGCTTCAAGTTAATGAAGAAAAAATATTAATTTTAGTTTTTTATAAAATCAAACAAATGATAGATAATTCTTTGATTATTATTATTTTGAAATAAGATGCAAAATGAAAAAAGAATTTAATTAATTAACATCACCAAATGATTTCATGAAAATGAGAAACCAACCAAGATATTATTTGATGAAGTATTGAACACATTATTCAAAATAGTCAAACTTGCAAGTGAGAAAAAGAATAAACACATAATCATAATTTAAACGAAAGTAAACATTTGATAAAAATTAACGTTTTTGTTTAAATTGTGATTTTATACTCGTTTATAACTTTTGACATATACTCTTGTATAAATGTCTCATACTAAAGTGAATGTCTTAAGTTTGTCTCAAAGCAAGCCAAGGAATGGAACTATTTGAAAAGGTTGATTCTGTAGCTCATTATAATTATCAAGATTCTAATAGGGGCCCTTTAAATTTTGTAAAAATATAGAGGGAGTTGTTGGGGACCAACAAATGGCAACTTACTGGGTGAAGCAATTATCTTTGATCTGGTAATATTTCATCGTAGGAAGAAAATAATAAGACTTGAAAAAGGATTTAAGCTCCCTGAAATAAATTCACTTTGAGACCATATAGTATTAGGATAAGCTCAATGTTATAACCAGACAATAGAATTTTCTTTGCAGAGGATTATAACCTAAAATAATGTCTTAATCAAAGAGTCAAGATGTTTATAAAATAACTTCAATACCGTTGACAGAGCCACTATTGCCAGCAGATGTCCATAGCCTCGGAAGGGATGTCATTTAACCCACTCGAATGCTTTAATCCCATCCAATAGTTGTATCCAAATGATGTATACTTCCATAAAAGATAATTTAAAAACATATACCTGTTACCTCTCGACCCAACATTGCTTCATTGCCAGCAGGCCTATTCAGTACCCCGACGAAGTTGTCTTGGTATCATGTGTGCATTTACCCGCTACTAGCGAGCCTGTTCAGTACCCCGACGGGTTTACACACACTTCCCACACATAAGTGCTTTCAACACTCTTATGCCACTTTTAAATAATAATACAATCATAGATTTCTTGATGACAAAGAGAATGGGGTGATACTGGAGGTTAATTGTAATACAGGTAAATAGTTGACCATGTTATTTATTTTCTTTCAAAACTGGCAGTTTTATCATGGTTTAGAGATTTTAGATTTCCTTTAAGAAATCATCTAGAGAATGGGGAAGAACTTAAAAGTAATTCCTTAAGAATATGGACGACGTAAAAAGTTTAAAGATCATCGTAATTCTGAAAGATTTAAACCATATCTCTAGTGTAATACTCTATCAGAGATAATTTGAGGACAAAATGTGGCATCGATGCACCCTCCCTTCACAACCTGCAGGTCGAAGGTCCACGTCAACATAGGATCTTTCCTTTTCACCAGCCCAAAGAACTCTAACGGTTCTTCTTTTTCCCTATCAGGAAATTTGCACCCATAGAAAAACTCTCACGGGATCCCCTCTCAGCACTTAAGAGATTGGGCTTCATGACTTCGTGAATCCTGTGGCCGAGCGTTGGTCTCTCGAATCCCCAAAACCCGAAAACATTCAATGCTAACCTTTCCGTTACCCCTTTAGGATTTTCCATATCACGATTTCGGCGGTCGCAGTGTTGAGTAACTTGCTTCCCGGCTCCCAAATCCCTATTTTTCGAAACTCCGATACATGCGCGAGCTTTGACTTTTCAATGGTCCTTTCACTCTATCGACATTTCAGACTTCACAATATCACGGATCCTGATGTAAATGTTTCGGAACTTCACTTCATGAAACTCCGAAACGGCGTGCCACCTATCCACTCACTGACTCCTCTGTGGCCCACAGAATCCTTTAGCTTTCGGGATATCGCGGTTTGTGATTTCACGATTCCTGTTGCACCGTTTACAGAAATTCAACCTACAAAACCCCGATATAGATTTCACGGGTGAATCCAACAGCCCTTGTGGCTTGGATCTACGGTCCTGCCCTCCTGAGCTTAGAACCCTCTCGATGCTTTCATAGTAGCTCCCCTTCTTCTCCATGAGATCTAACGATCCACAGAAATTTGCGTGTTCTCCTCAGAGAATTCTGACCGTCTGTCATTACTCTGAGAATCTCTGCACAGTTAACCAAAGTGCTTCTCTCCGTAGAACTCGTCCTGCTGTGGTCCGACGTTACTATGCCTTCAACGACCTTTTAAATCTTCGAATTATTACTGAACTTTCCACGCCTTTGCGTCCTTTAGAAAAAAAACATTTGCATGCACTCCTTCCGACAGATTTCCAACCACACTCAAGTGTTTGAATCCCTTCGACCCTGCGCACTCCTGCAACAACAGTCTTCTAAACTTATTCTCTCAGGTTCACAACCCTAACACTTCACTCATTCTATGCACTCCTTGCATAGCTCCTGTGCCCAATTGCATTTCTGGGTGAGAGAGAACAAAAGTTACCCTATCTGAACCCTTTGTCAATGCACTCCTTGCGAACAATTTCAACTGCACTCCTTGCAGGAACCCTTGTTTAGATAGAGAAACAATTGAAACTCATTCCTACTTCCTTTCACACTTCAAACTCAAAACATGAAATCATATACATAGCATATAAAGCAAATGTATAACAGAAAGCAAACATTCATGAATGAGCATATCATTCAACATCAATACACAGAGAACAAACACGAAACCATGAATTTGAATCAAACTCTTTCTATTAATCCAAATATCTATGCATGGGTGTTCTTACACAGATCTCTGCTTGCTCTTTCTCTTCCAAACAATGATTGTTCATCTATCTTACAATACACAATGAGGGTGTCTATATCATGTTTCCCTCTTGCGCTCTAAAAACTGTCTAATCTAGAATTTAATTCTATCTACTTTACATTTACTACCATAAATGCCTTCTACCTACTAAGGACGAGAGAAAAATGG
>JASDQU010361543.1:0-11277 GCA_032191745.1 Picea mariana | reverse complement strand
GAACCTTTAATCAAATCTCTGCTAGCATGAAACCATCACACAAGATTGCTGATAAAAGAATCACAAATTCCATTCAATAAACTAAGACAGAGTCAGTAGTTTTTCAGCAAAGCGAAATTCATAAAACAGTGTTTCAGCACACAACAATAAACAAAGCATGGACAGAAATTAGACTAACACACATCTAACTAATGGGTGAATCTTGTGATGAAGGTGGGCCCTCCCTTCTCACAAGATTCCCCTGGAACGAGAAAACTTACAGACAAATAATCAAAGCAGTCTTATATTCATCTGTTGAAATATCACATTACAAATTGAAATGATAGAACATGTCCCGCTTCTCTGGAGTTGCTTCAGTACATAAAACTTGGATCCGTCGAATGGTGATTTCCTCTGATTTAAAGAGGAAATCCCTTCGATACAATCATTACAATGCGTTTCAATCCAATCCTAGATCGGATCTTCTTTCTAAATTAGCATAGGATGTCCTGATTTCACGCAACCGAATGCTAAACGAGGTATTGTTGTTACGGTTGGTGTAATAGCTTCTTCTCATCGTTGCTGATGTTGTTTCAGCCACGTGAATTGCACTCTGACTGTTGTATGTTGACTGTGGCAGCTTCCTTGTGTTTCAGCATCATCGGTTCTGGCAGTTTCTTCTGTGTTTCAGCATATGCAACTCTGGACTGTGTGATAGCTCGTGTTTCAGCATCTTGCGACCTCGGACTGTGTAGCAGCTCCGTGTCTCAGCATTTGCGACCTCGAACTGTGTAGCAGCTCCGTGTTTTAGCATCTGCGACCTTGAACTGTGTAGAAGCTCCGTGTTTCAACATCGGTTCTGTGTTTCAGCAATAGGCCTTGAATGCAAATCTGCAGTTATGGACACTTATGCACTTCTAATCAATAGTTAAGTACGAGAGTGATGTAAAATATCATGCAAAACAAATTAAACGTGTAGTAATGAGAAAGGACATTGTATACCTTTGAGATGATCAGACAAAGTGATAGTATAGGTTCAAATATGGATGATCAAGGGTATAATAATGGCAAAAAGTATAGGCAAAAAGGTGCATAGTGTGGTCCTAACACCAATGAGCCCATTGATTTTTTTTATTTGACGCAAAACACCTCAAATATGTTTCCAAGAACTTGTTGATAGCTTCATTTTGACCATCAATATAAGGACGAAGGTAATGATGAGATGAAATTGGGTTTGTTGGATCTTGAACAATCCTTGCCAAAATTTGTTGGTGAAAGTTGGATAATGAACATAGACAATAGAGTGGGGAATTCCATGGATATTGAAGATATTATCCATGAAAATTGGAGCCAATGTGGATGTTGTGAATGGGTGTTGAAGGGAACAAAAATGAGAATATTTGGAAAGGCGATCAAAAACAACCATGATGAATAATTTATTTCCATATTTGGGTAATCTGATAATGAATTCCATAGAAAATATATGTCCATATAGAAGGTGGAATATGGAGAGGTTGGATTGTTCTTGAAATTTTGACATTTTATCCCTTATTGTGTCGATGAGTATCACATTCATCCACAAAAGTGTGGATTTCCTATTTCATACCTTACCAAAAAAAAAAGGAACAATTGATCTGTTCATATGTTTCGTGAAAACTTGAATGCCTAGTTTTGGTGAAGCAAGAAGTTCAGAGAGAAAAATGGATTTAAGGTGAGATTGTTTGCTTAAATACATGAAACCATTATATTGAATCTCCTCATTATGCCAAGAATATCTCAAAGAGTCCTAAGTATATTATTGCAATTGTTGGATCAGGTGAGAAAATTTGGGATCTTGGAACCATTCCTAGTGAACTACTTTTAACCAATCTGCTATAATGAAAGAGAGGAAAAAGAGGAACCCTTCTTCATATTTCCTTAAAAAATCATCAACAACCACATTTTATTTTCCATTCTTGTAAATTATCTCATAATCATAACTGAACATCGTGGTCAACCATTTATGTTTCTCATGGGATGAAATTATTTGTTCCAAAAAATATTTGATTCTACAATGATCAATTTTAATTTGTAAGTGTTTCCCCAACAAGGATGTCAAAGAAACATTGCATGTATAATATCCAACATTTCCTTTCCATAGGTATATTTTCCCAAGTGTTGCTCAGAGAGTTGTTTTCTAGTGAAATACAAAGGTATTCCATCTTGCATGAGAATGGCCCCAATTCCTTTCCCAAAATCATCACATTCCATAATAAAATTCTTGGTGAAGTCAAGAAATGAAAAAATAAGAGTCGTACACATAGTGTCTTTCAATGCTTGGAATGATTTATCAATGGTTGGAGTCTAATTGAAAGCATTGTTGTTAAGGAGAGTAGTGAGGGGAGATGCAATTTTTCCATACTTTTGAACAAACTTACAATAATCTCCAGTTAAACCTAGGAAACCTCTCAAAATTTTAAGATTTTTAGGATGGAGCCAGTCCTTCATAGATTCTTTTTTTCTAGGATCCACACAGACACCATCCTTGCCAAAATATGGCCTAGGTAATTGACTTTCAGAGCTCCAAAATCATATTTTGACTATTTGAGAAAGTGTTTGCACTGAGTCAGTAAATGTAAAACTTGATATGCATGGGTTAAATGTTTTTTCCAAGTTTTACTATAAATGTGGATATCATCAAAAAATACCATTACAAACTGATAGAGGAAAGGGAAGAAGAAATGATTCATGAGACTTTCGAAAGTGGATGGCACATTACATAGTTTGAAGGGAATTACCAAAAAATCATAATGGCCTTCATAAGTTTGAAAGGTGGCTTTGGGAATATTGATCTCTTTCATATGTATCTAGTGGTAGCTAGAATGTATATCAATTTTGGTAAATAATTGAGCATCATTTAGTTCATCCAAAAGGTCATCAATGATAGGAATGATAAACTTTATCTTTGATAGTAATTTTGTTAAGGGATCAAAAAATCAAGGAACATGCATTATGTACCTTATTTATTGAGTACCATGATGATGAGAGAAGAGTAGGGGATAATAATAAGACATATGACACCCATCTCTAGCAATTCATGAACAATTTTCTTAATTTCATTTTTTTGGGAAAAAGGGTTCCTATATTAATGGAGATCATTGAGAGGAAGACTACCAAGGACAAGTGGGATGGATTGATCATGGTTTCCATGGGAAGAGGGAATCTCTATGGGATTGGAAAAAATATATTTTTGTTTGGAGAGGAGAAACTAGATGTTAGGATCAACCATGGGTGAGACGGCCTCAACTACTTGAATGACATGGAATTGGTAAATAATTCTAGAATGAACTTTTTTGACTAGTTTCTCCATTCGGTGTGAACTGATAATATCATGGGAACCTGTGATGGTGCCTTGGAAATGGTATTGGTGTCCATGTTGTTGGAAATTCATAGTCGATTCCTAGAATTCCATGGTGATGGGACCTAGTGTGCGTAACCATTCATCACCTAGAATAATGTCGCAACAACACATGTCAATAGAAAACATGTGGGATTTCAGGAGATAATGACCAATTTGGAGGTTAACATTTTCATAATTATCCCCACATTTCATGGAACCTCCATTAGGAATCATGATTTTAAATTTATTGACTACACATATATAGCACAAGGTCTCTTGAGAAATGCGACGATGAATTAAATTATGGGTGTCACCACTATCTACAAGGATTATGACTTTCTGATTCTTGATATACCAAACTAACTTAAAAGTTTGTGGAGCAGAGATTCCACTAAGATTATTTAGAGAGATATGTGGTTCAACTTCTAGTGGATCAAAGGGTGGGATAGGATCATCATCTTGGGGTAGTCCTTCAGAAGGAAAAACACCAACATCCTCTGCAAAAATGTCCTTAGAAATGGCCATAAAATCATTTTTCTCCTTACAATTGTGCCCCATAAAATATTTTTCATTACAGTTATAAAAAAGACCCTTAAGTTGGCATTTATCCATTTCATCTTGGGTCAATTCTTGGATCTTAGGAGGAGGGGAAAGAGAGAAGAGATTGGTGGGATGGGAGTAGGGAATAAAGGAGGGATTTCTAGCATGCGAAGAGACAATTTGTTGTGCTTCCTTGGTATGGTGTAGCGACAAGCTAGGTCGGGGGGTGATCCATTAAGACATGAGATCATATGTCATCCTTAAGGTCACTAATAAATCATTCATAGAAAAAGGTGTCTAACATGCCTTTAATTGGAAAACCCAATTTCTCAAAGGAAGTGATGTATTCTTCCACTATACCAGATTATTCCATCTTTGTCAAATGACCCAAATGATGTGTGTCGATGTCAAATCATTCATAATTTTCTTCAACAAAATGGGTCCAAGAAATATATCCTCTATGTGAACTTTTACACCATTACCAATGTTAAATATCCAAATAAAGGCCATGGAATGGGAGGAGTCAACGCCTTCTTGGTGTGAATTTTTTTCAAAGGAGGTATGGCCTTGGAATTAGAGAAATGTTGTTGTTAGGTTTTTCACATCTTTAGAGAGGGAATCAAATTTGGAATTGAGGGTAGAAATATTGGAGGTTATGTTCTTGATGTCATTCTTGTTCTGGTTGTTGTCGTTGGATAAGGAAATGATGTGGCTACAAATTTCTTGGTTGGAGGTTTGGGTCATCTAGGAAGAAAGAGAGAAAGAATTGGGTTGGTGGGTCCACACAGAAAGGGTTTATGAGTGAGGGGTACCACCGTGATCAGTGAAAATAGAGAAATCCAATGGAATAGGTCCCAAATAAGTGTCGGGGAGGGTGGACATGTCCACAGGAAAATAAAGGATTATAAGTGATGGGCACCATTGCGATCAATGCAAAGAGAGGAATCCAATGGGATAGGTCCCAAATAAGGGTGCGATGGGAACACTACATTTTTTTTACTCTTATGGAGTTATACTCTAGTATGAATAATATTGCAGTGAAAAAATGCTCAAATTTTTTATAGTTAAAATCATGTAGTAATTTTGCAACCTAGATGCAGGAGGTAGGGTTGTGTTGCAAAATTTCCTCTCTATTTATATTATGTTTTGTTCCAACATTAAGGGTTACGGTTTTGTGGGTTCCTACAGACAAGGTTTTATCTTGTGTTATATCTCTCTAATATACCAATGGATTCCAACAATAGTACTCGGCCCAATATCTAATTGCTCTAACTAAGGAGCCATAATACTTGATTACTCGGGTATGCGAGAGAAATCTTCTTGAGTGTTATTCTTTGTGGCACTGTAGCAGTAAATTGATATCTTGATCTACCACTAGTTTTATGAGACCTATGGGACTCCCTATTGTTGAGCACTCAACACACCCTAAAAAAGCCTCTGTCAAATTTTTACTTTTTGGGTACCACTTGATCTTTTGCACTGTTTCATTTGATTTCATTGTTGAAGATGTTTTGTCTTTGCTTATTTTCATGACCCTCATCACCTATTCAAGGTTGTTTGAACTTATGAAACCCCATGACTAAAAAGGCCTTAACACCTGAATAAGGAATCAAAAGCCAAAACACTTCACCCGACACACTTAGATTCAGCGTCAGAAAGAATTCAAGTAAGCATAGGAACCATTCGAAAACAACACTCGGTGAGCATCGATATTCATCGACATCAGAAGAATGGAGTTTTGATTTGCGTTAAGTTTTTCGCATAAAGATATAGCCAAAAATCGATTCCCCTTTGGTATCGGTAAAAGATGAGGAGGAAAAATGTTAACAAAGAATGAAAAGATATCTCCGATAGCCGATACCCGATATGCCTTATTGGGATCGGGGGAAATCCAGGAAGATCACAATAAACATTTCAATCGCAATAAAGTTATCCCTGATCACTGATCCCCAATGTGTTTTCTCCATTAGAAATTTTTTGAGGGAGACGATCTGAGAGCACTTTCATAGGATTATCATTGATCATCGATCCTTGGCACTTTTCAGCATTGACAGACCAAGGTTTGTTCTAGAATGAATGAATTAAGGAAATTTGTTGAATCTGATTATTACAAGTGAATTAAGTCATTGTTATTCAACGCCACATGTCTTTATCAGGTAAGAGGGTCATACAGTCTAGTGTTATCCCGAGTTATCCTTGGCCTGCTAATTTTGAGTCACACCTCTAAGTAAGCATTGTCACATCAACAATGTACAGTAAAATTGGTCGGCTACAGAGGTTTTTACAGGAGGTTATCAATGAAAATGTTCATAGCACAACCCCGATCCTCGATCCACCCACTGAGAGAGTGACACAATGGGACATTTTAGCATTAGATACGATCGTATTTTGACCATTTAAGGAGATAATTAATACCCAATCCTACATTAGTTGCTACCTCTTACACCAATCAAAATAGTTGTTTAAAATTGTCGAAAGACCACATCACCACCTGCGCCTCTACCTTCAACCCATCATGAATTTAAGTTCTAGATATTCAACGACAGATTTGTTACAATTTCTTTCATAACCTAAATTGAATGATTGATGTGACACAATAAGGTCTTCCCTATTTAAATTCTCTTCAGTCATTGTAAACGAAATCATTCTGCACATAAGAGAATTATGGAGCATCTGAAGGATAAAGACGAGCGACTTGAAGGATATATCGATCCCGTGATTGTCAAAATAACCATGTTTTAACAAGTTTTAGAGGTATGTATCCAAGTTTGTAAATTTGTTGGTTGTAATGCATATGTTTCTATACTTTGTTTTTTTTACACAGCCTCTAAAATTTTATTTTAGTTGCAGGAACAATGCCACCAAGAAATACAACCACTAGACAATCGCCAAGGTGCTGAAGTTGAAAGAACTAGAGGTAGGCAAAGGCTCTTCTCCAGGGATCGCCAAAAAAATTAGAATATGCTCCGAGGCTAGAACCTGTCATTAAGACATCAAAGAAGAAGGTTTTCATCCAGCCTCTGAAATTTGGAGATACAAAGGAAAGAACAGGGTCAAAGATGGTGATCCCACATTGGGGGGATTTATTTAATAGGATCAATTGAGAGGAGTACCCAAAATATGTCCCACACAATGATCCAGACGTAAGGGAACTCGATGACCAGGTATTCCCGAACATCTGACGGTCGTATTTACATATGGTGGCAAGTAGAACCCCCATTTTTCCCTGCATAGAGGTTCTTAACTAACTCATCGACCACACAGACACATAGAAGTGTATAGTCAATGACAAAAATGGTGAGTGTGTCAGAGTGTTCCTCCCAGTAGAAGTTTAGAAATACTACAAGATTAGAGACCATAAGGAGTATCTAAACACAGAATTCATCGTGAAGTTCTACAAACACCACGACACTAGCCAAGTGATGGCCTCATGGTGGAGGGAGGAAAAGAAGTTTACCAGCTGGAGCACTAGATGGTATGGAACAACTAACTTAAGGGAGCCATACGTCTATTTGATGTCTCTCATCTGCCGATTTTATGGAGAGAAATATTTCTCCAGGTTTTCAAAGGCATGGATGCCTTTAGCATACACAGTTGTGATCATTGGGTACAACTTCAACTGGGGAGAAATAGTCTCCAAGCAATTGAGCATCTATGTGTAGCAGGCCCAGCTACCAAAGGAAGGGGAAGCACCAATGTTTTACATGGCTTCATACTTGCTCGATGTCATGTGTGCCACAAACGTCTTCGTCAACATGAATTTGAGATGGCATGTTGTAGATCTCACGCTCCACGTCTACTTCAGCATGATATAGGAAAATAGGTGTAAGAAATCCTACTCCCTCATCTGCGATGAATTCATCACTCGAATTTATTTTAGTCTTTTTAAGAAGGAATGGCTAATCCTATCCATGGCAGCCAAAAATATGATATCCAAGGTAGGCCATTGGTATTTGGATGAGTGCACCACCTACATCAAGGTGTTCAGGGCCACTGGAGTACCACATCTCCTACAAGCTCATGTCTCAGAATGGCTTATTTTAGGATAAATATGCTATCAAACCATCTTGCAAGGCTACAATGCCACCCTGGTCAAGGACAAGAAACGAGTGTTCATACCCTATGGTTTCCATGTAGGGTTCTACTTGGTAAAGGATACCACTCAAGCCAAACAAGATGGGTTGAGATAAATTGAGTTCATATTTCCAACGGGTCGATTCTGCAAGCACGATACAAAGGGCTTGGTATTGCAACATGCTTCACAAGTGTCATCCTATTGGTTGTACTCTCATGACAAGTTTGAAGACGAAGTCTTCACAAAAAATTCCCAAGATTGGGATGAAGTGGTACAAAGGATGGTCGACCCGAAAATGACTAGGTTCAGGGCCATGAGCCTAGATGAATAGGAGATAAAAATAGAACAATCGACTCAAGAATATCTTAGATCCAGGGAAGAAATCAAAGAAGCAAAGACCACAAAGGTGCATAACAGGGGACTGACTATGACACCGGAGGCATAGGAAAGAGGATTGCTCCTGATGGAGAAGGAACAAAGAGTAATCAATCATCTATGGAATGACCTAGACCTCGTAGAAATGGAAAGGGTCCCTGTCGAAAACCCAGTTTAAATTCAGGTAGGTCCAAGTGGCCTAGAGCTAATACAAATTGAAGAAATCTTTGGGTTAGATAACCCTGAAGTTATAACACCACAAGTTGGATCACCAGGGGACGTTTTAACTTAGCCAAATATTGCAAGGACATCAGAGAGAGAAAGTGCACCAAATCCCCTCTATGACTTAATAACAATTTATGATGATGAGGAGAGTTCATAGGTGTCCTTGGTGACTCTGGTGAAAACCACAAAAGAAAAGGAGCCTGAAAAGGCATCTTCCCTAGCTCTCGATGCTCAAATTCAAGGCCTTCCATAGAATGACCAAGAGGTTGAATGATGCAGGAAGATCTCTCCACCTTATCATGCACCAGTCAATTAATTTTCATGGTGTGCATTTGAGAAAGAGAGAGATGCCTCCCTTTCATTTTTCCTCAAGAATCCAAAGCATGATCTAGGCATTTATTGATGACAATATGGATGAGCTGAATGGTGCATTCGCACAAGCTAGAGATAAGGTCATCGTTAAGTGGTTTATGGTAGAAGGGATCTTCATTCGATTTAGAACATATTTCCATCATTGTAATTTTCCCTTTCGATAGGCATTTTGAATGGTGATTTGACACCACTAGTTTAGCTTGCAAGGGAAGCGCATTGAGACTCCTCCTGTATAAATTGTTGTATTGTTTCCAAGTAATGGTTGTTGGTTGTAGGTTAGATAAGGAAGAATTATTCAAGAGGAAGATGCATAGAGGATAGAGAGAGAGATAAAGAGATTCGACACTCAGTTGTAGCTTGAACTCCACTATTGTAATTTGACATTCCACCATTAATAGAAAATGATAGTTTTTCATGTTTTAACTTTGTGTGTGATTGATGATGTGCTATGAATGTCATTTGTATGCATTTGAACTGTATATGTATGCTAGAAATCGTCTGTAGGGATAGAGATATAGTTTTCTATCTATGAGTGTGTTGAGTTAAGTCTAGTTCTCTAGGCTAAGTGCAAGGAGTGTGCGACAGAGGAAGGAGTCTCTGTAAGTCGACGCAACGAGTGTGTGTTTGAACTTAGTGGAGTCAGAAGAGATATTCCCACGAGGGAATATCATATTAATTCACAAACTCAGGGAAAAATTTCAAGGTGGTTAAGTACCTTGGAAAGAAAGACTCTGTGAGAGGAAGCACGGTCCAGAGTTACTGAACACTTTGAAATACTCTACCAGGAGGGCATCAAGTTGGTGAAAGTGTGCACACGGACAACACATTTGAAAGTGTTGGAATCCTTAGGAGAATACCAAAATTGCTAAATATTCTGAGGAAGGAAGGATTTGCATGAGTGCATCGACAAAGGAAAGGAGATGCCTTAAACCCTTCCAGAATCCTAGGGAGAATTCATTGAAGAATGGAGCCAAGCGCAAGGAGTGCACCCAAGATACTCTAATTCCATATTACAATCTCGGGAATAAGAGCGAAAAACTGCAAGGAGGGCGCGCAAAAGTTCACATCGGAACAGTGAATTTCGAAGGTTTTCAAGCCGACAAAAATCACAGATGGGTCTATGGAGAACTCTACAAGGAGTGTAGAAGAAGTTAGAGAATGAACTAAGTCTTGAAGGGAAGAAAGTTGTGCTAAATGTGAAAGGATTCGGGAACTTTCTGAAGTCCCAAAGACAGTGATAATTTCCCATCAAGGAGGAGACAGGTGTCATAATATCGAGCAGATCGGGAGGAAGAGTGTTGGAAGGTCTGCCAGGAGTAGATAGAGATCTTCGCGAAATTGAGAGATGCGAAGTAATTATGGACCATTGGATCCAAAGGACATGTGGCAGAGATCCACACAGTTGGAGAAAAATTGAGGAGTGAATGCCCGATACAGTATCTCATGAAGTTCGAACTCGTGAATTGATTACAGCCATTGATCACGAGAGGAACGTGGATCATAGATATGGTCACAAAGAATTCAGCGATTTAAAAATCGGGAAGGAGGAGAAAGCTACTCGCAAAAGTCCTGAAGCACGGGGTCACGAAGGGAAGTGCCCCATGGTCATAGCCCATGGTCACATCAAGGAGGAAGCCTAGCATAGAGAGCTAGCTCTGTTGGCGTTAATATTTGAAAATCACTAAGGAGAAGGTTTACGGGTGCCATATGACCTACGCTAGAAAAGGGAGGACCTATGAAGAATTTCGAGTTCCAAGGACAAATCTAAGGAGTCACTCTGACTCTGTGCAATGAACGATCCTAGACTGGGAGGTCGAGGTCAGCAAGTGGTATCAGAGATGATTTTTAGTCATGGATTTCAGGTGAGGGAGGAAAAGGAAATAGTCTGATACCAAGTGGTATCAGAGATAATATAGAATTAATTTTTGTAGGTAAGGGATACAGAGTGTGATTCTCTGTTGAAACTGTTGTAAGGTGTGCAACAAATTTACATAGCCAGGTGGGTTGCAGGTGAAGCAATATGTTTGATGGGAGCTATGAGCACGATCAAGGTATATTCTTCCCATAGAAGAGAAAAGCAGAGATACATAAGGAGATCAGTGAAATACAAGCATAAATGGAGAGGCTATCATTCAAGATGTAATAGGAGGAAAAGGTGCACTGGAGGTACGAGTGTCCTTTGAAGAGGACATCCAAATGGCCCATTCATAAGATGTTATCTAGAGGATGAAAATAGATGTTAAGAAGGTGGTTGAGGCAGGTAGAAACCCTCAGTCATAAGAGAAATGGATCTGGAAAGGGTCTCATTGATTTCCAAGTGGGCAACGTGAAG